>OY987255.1:36502373-36777689 GCA_963920725.1 Rhamphomyia laevipes
GACAATTTTTTACTATTGTCCTACAAATTAAACATAACATGGGTCCGTTATTTCTTTTAGTGTACCCTTCTTTTATTGTGTTGTAACACTCCAAACACAGCTTGTAATGGTTAGAAGGTAACAATAAAATCGATCTGCGATTTCGACAACACACAACACATAAAAGTGTATCGCAACTACTTTCATGTTCAATATTGTTATCGCTGTCAACGTCGTCATCATCGTTTAAATCGACTTCAGTAATCTAATAAAAAATATACAAAAAAGTTATCATATTATTATGAATGCATTGTATAATACAATACCTCAATTTCATTATTTTCGTTGTTGGTTAAAAGTGTATTAACATTATTATTTGTAACGCATGTAAATTTATTTAACACATCGTGAAGAGACAGCATTCCATTTCCAAACTGTCTTAAAACACTGTGTATAAGATCGTCACATTTTTTAAAAAATTTCTTACGCTGCTCATATATCAGTTCCTGTCCGTCTATGGATTTCTTCAAATCTGATGATTTGGCAAAATCTTCATAAAGAATGGTGTCCAAAAATTTCCAAAAATTTCCATTCTTGGCTAATTTTGATGACAACCGGCTATGGAAGCCTTCGATAGCACTAGTTGTTCTACTTTGTGCATTGTGCACAGATATTGAAGCTGCGCCTTCCTACAATTTAAATATTTTTCCATTGATAGTACTAATTTAATAATATTATATGGACTTACTTTTTTAATCCACTGCCGCTCAAAATATTTGATGAATGGTTTAAAAACACTTCCGCCGTCTATTACAACAGCAAAATCGGTGTTGTTCAAAGCACTTTCTTTGAGGATTTCGTATGCTGCCACTAAATCGGGTGCTTTTAAAAGTGGTAAAAACAAAAATTTACGAAAATGTCTGTTAGCCGTTGCATTACAATTTAAGAATCGTTTGAAATTGGTAATTTGTAATGCATGGCGTCGCAATGCTTGCATGTAATGAAACCAGCAACCTTTTAGAATTGCCAACGGATATACATTTTTAAATGTATTTCTTAATGCTGACTCATAATCGGTTTGTATGCTTGTTGGTATCAAATTAAATAAATTTGCTTCTATAAATTTAAAAGCATCCGTATAACAGGCTTCCGATTTTCTGGACATTAAGATGTATATGAATGGAAATGTCTATACATAAAATAATATAAAATTAATGAGAAACAAAATGTATTAAATAAATAAAATTGTAATAATTACAGAAAACGGGGTAGGGGCGCGGTCGCCTCGCGTTTTGTATAATTATAGACAGAAAAACAAAATATTTTACTTACATATTCACCATGACCGTAGTATATTATAAGAACCTGTTTGAATTCCTTGGAATAAGGTGTTATGGAGAATGTATGAATGTATCATCTATTAAATAATTACGCGGTTGATCGTCGGGCATACTTTCTATTATGCTACAAATTGTTGGCGACATAAAAATACTATAACAATAATTTTCCTCGATTATTGTGTTTTTGTAAAACTTTTCGTTTTCGTCATATCTTGACATTGCATAAGTTTCAACAATTTCCTTTTTTTCAAAAATTTTTTGCATATCTTTAAATGTTATTGGTGCCTTTGGAAAATTTTCTCTTTTTATTTTATATAGATGCCGTCGCATTTGCCCGAATTTCACTGACGGGCAGTCGTCAATTTTCAATTTTTTGCATGTTTCATCAAAAACATCGCGAATGTTGCTCCTTTTTAATGAAACATTTTGGCAATTACTTTTTATTTCAATATATTAAGTTTTTTATATAAATGATCCTGGGAGCCATGATTATGGGATATATTGATTTTAATTTTTCGGCACAAATTTTTATTATTTGAATCGACTGCAACATTAACTGGACACTTTTCACTATAACACACATAATATTTTGTTGAATTTTTTTCATATTTAATTTATAAATTTGATTTTCTTTTGCTTAAATTGGTATTCCTCCGAAAACCACTAATTAATTTATATTCAAATAAATTTATATTTCTACTTTCCATTATTACTCTTTCTCGGTCTAAATATTGATATATAATAACGATAACGACGATTGCTGCTAATTATAAGCTGCATCAATTTATTTTTCTCAATAGAATTAATAACAATATAGATTATTATTACTTTATTATATTTATAAAACAATAATAAACACGAATTAATTGCATGCATTTACTTACTGTACAACTTATATTTTCATAATTTTGAATTATTATTATAATTTTAATATTTGAAACTTTTTTTAAATTTAAATTTAAATATGGCTTTATGACTCAGTTAAATGTGTCTTATAGCCATATTTATAAAAAAATTCAAATATGGCTTTAAGACTCACTCGAATGGGTCATAACGCCATATGGCTTTAAGACTCATTCGATAGAAGGTTTTATGACTCTTTCAAGTGAGTCTTAAAGCCATATTGGTAAAAATTGCGAATATGGCTTTAAGACTCACTCAAGTGAGTCATAAAGCCATTATGGCGTTATGACATATGGCCTTATGACACGGCACCGGCAAAACAGATGGTAAAAATTTAAATTTGCTATATCACAAAAATCATTATAATGTGATATCTTCATTAACAGCAGCTTTCTGTTGTCGATATTTTTGTCAGGCATGCCATATTCCGTACAATAACAAAAACTCGCATTACTGTGAAGGAAAATGTCCTTGCTGCCAAAAATCACCAAACTGTAAAAAGAAACTGTGCCTGAAATACCATGCACAAATTGCAACAGATTATTTAGAGGTCAGAGTTGTTATAATAACCATTTGACTATATATGGATCTGAAAAGACTAATATTTGTGCCTACATCAAAAGGTGTCTTAGCTGTTTGAAAACTACCCGTACAGACAGAATACACATTTGTGGTGAATATTTCTGTACAATTTGTACAAAATTTGTTGCCCAGGAACATTTATGCTTCATACAACAAAACACAAGTACATCCAGTATTAAAAATAAATAATTTATTTTTTACGATTTGGAGACCCGGCAGGAAAAAATTATTGCAGAAAAATCACCAAATACAGTAATTAATTTACACGAACCAAATTTGTGTATATTTAATAAATGTTGTGAAATCTGTATTGAGGAAAATAATTTGGTCTTTTGTTAAAATTGTGGTTTTAAACATACTATATACAATGAAAATGTAATAGCTCTATTCCTCCAAAACCTATTGACACTGAGGAAAAAATTTAAAAATATCATAGTAATTGCGCATAATGGTAAATCGTTTGACCATCAGTTTATATTGAATTATATACTTACAAAATCCGATTTTACACCCGATTTAATTATGCAGGGTACAAAAATTATTGTGATGAAAATACAGAACATAAAATTTGTAGATTCTATAAATTATTTCCCTATGGCTCTGTCTAAATTGCCAAAAGCTTTTGATTTGCCAGACACATTTAAAAAGGGGTATTTTCCACATTTTTCCAATACCCTAGAAAATAAAAATTATATTGGATGTCTACCATCTACAGAATACTATGGCTGTGACGAAATGAAAGCAGATGAACGCGAAGCGTTTTTAAAATGGCATAATTTCAATAAAAACCAGGAATTCAATTTACAGAAAGAAATTGAAAACTATTGTGCGAGTGATGTCAATATCTTAACAGAGGCCTGTTTAAAATTTAGAAAACTAATGCTTGCAGAATGTAATGTTTGTCCATTTACAGAGGCGACAACAATAGCTTCGGCGTGTAATTTAGTTTTTAGACGAAATTTTTTACAAGCCAACACAATTGCAATTATACCAATGGGCGGCTATAGAAATAGAGACAGACAGTCAAAAATAGCTACACAATGGCTATTGTATGAAGAAAAAAAGAGAAAAATTAATATACAGTTTGCAGCAAAACAAAAAGAAGCCATTGTAAATGGTGTAATGGTAGATGGATATTGTGTTGAAACAAAACAAATTTTTGAATTTCATGGTTGTTTTTATCATGGTCATCCTGTTTGTATAAAACACAATAGAGACAAGCCGATATCTAATCAATCTGCTGAAACATTTGAGCTTCGATATGAAAACACAATAGCAAAAACAAATAGATTGAAATATTTTGGATATGATGTAATAGAAATGTGGCAATGCGAATTTTTGAAACAACTCCATCAGAATAAACAAATACACGAATATGTAAACAATCATCCTCTCTTAGATAAACTATCACTTAATGCTCGAGATTCATTTTTTTGTGGTAGAACAGGTAATACAAGAACGTATTATAAATGTGAACAAGACGAGAAAATTAAATATATTGATGTATGTTCACTTTATCCATGGGTCTGTAAATATGGAAAATTTCCGATCTGCCACCCTAAAATATATGTAGGTGATCAGCTATGCCAACAGGTTGATTTAAAAATCAAAAATGGATTGATAAAATGTAATATACTTCCTCCACAAAATTTGTATCACCCTATTCTACCGATCAAACAAAACAATAAATTAATGTTTACACTGTGCAGGACATGCTCGAAAAATTTATGTCAGTCAGAGTGTTGTCATAGCGACAATGAGAAAGCTTTAACTGGAACATGGATAATTGATGAAGTGGTCAAGGCAATAGAAAAAGGATACAAAATTTTAGAAATAATTGAAATATGGGAATATGAAATTGCCCAATATGATAAAGTTTCAAATATTTCTGGTTTATTTACAGAAATGATGAACAAATTTTTGAAAATGAAACAATCTGCCAGTGGTTTTCCTACATGGTGTGAAACGCGTTCACAACAAGAACAATATATTGTTGGGTTTTTGAAGAATGAAAATATACAGCTTGAATACGGCGATATTATTAAAAATATTGGTTTAAGATCTTTGGCCAAATTAATGCTAAACTCTTTCTGGGGTAAATTTGGTCAAAGAGAAAATCAACCAAAAACTACTATAGTAAATAAATCTGCTGTTTTATATGAACTGATAACAGATACGTCAATTAGTGTAAATCACATTTTACCAATTAATGAAGAAACATTAATTGTAAACTGGGAGTATGCAGATGAGGCATACACACCACTTTCAACTGTAAATGTATGCATTGCATTATATACAACTGCTCAGGCTCGTCTCAAACTGTACGAGTATTTCGAGAAACTTGATAAGAGAGTTCTGTATTATGATACAGACTCTGTATAAGTCGGAAAGATGAATACGATCCACCAACAGGTGACTTCATTGGCTGTATGACTGATGAATTAGAAGGGGAATTTGGTGTCGGAAGCTATATAACTGAATTGTGTCTGCGGTGGACCAAAAAATTATGCGTATCAAGTTTTTAGCACAACAAAGAACAATTTGCAAACTCGTTTCAAAGTTAAAGGTATTTGCTTAAATTACAAAAACGCAAATATAATAAATTTCGACAGCATAAAACAAATGATTCTACAAGAGGACGACGCTGACTCTGGACCAATTTCAATTTTTTCGAAAAATATACGACGTACAAAAGATCACCAGGTAATTTCTGTTCCCGAAACGAAAATATACAAGCCGTCATCAACAAAACGCAAATTTTTAGACAATTTTGATTCAGTCCCTTATGGCTGGCTATAACCAAAGATTTTTATAATAAATTGTATTATAGCATTAAAATTTCTGAATATTATTAGTATAATAAAGTAATTAAAATTTACGAATATTATTTTTTATTTTGTTGCAAAATAGGTGCAGTTTTTTTTTAAAAAAAATAAGTAAGTATTGATTTCAACAAAACATATTTACTTATGGTTGTACATTTTTTTTAATTTGTTTGTTTGTGATGCAAACCACACAAGCGCGAAGTGTGGTACTGTTCAAGGTGTTCACTGAACACCCAAACCTATTTGTAGGAACTTTAAAAAAAAAAGAAAAACATATACAAAATATATGCAAATTAAAAAAAAAAACCTATATAATATTTTTAATTCTGGCCTACTATATAAAAATTCTTTATATATGTATACACAACTAGTTTTGAATATGCATGTTATGCATATTCAAAAATATTTGTGTATATACCTATAAAGAATTTTTATATAGTAGAGTAGGCCAGAATTAAAAATGCATATAGAGAAATATTCTCTTCCATTCTTTTTTCTATTCATATCCTACCCTACTCTACTTTTATAAATAATTTCTTCGTTGGTTCATATTTTAAACTGAACACTATAGAACTTATAAAAAACTCTCAATTTTTCAAAAATATTCTCTGGGAATACGAAATTTTCTAACAAAAGCTTTGTTCATAATTTTAAATGAACATTTGAAAAATATAAGAAAAAATTGTTATTGGTTGTGGGTGGTTCGCTGTGAATTTACTATATAGAGGCAGAGAATTTTATTTTTGTTGGTATTGGGATATATTACTATCGATGTTCATAATTTTAAATGAACATTTGAAAAATATAAGAAAAATTGTTGTTGGTTGTGGGTGGTTCGCTGTGAATTTACTATATAGAGGCAGAGAATATTTTTTTTGTTGGTATTGGGATATATTACTGTCGATGTTCATAATTTTAAATGAACATTTGAAAAATATAATATGAAAAATTATATGTTGGTTTGTTGTTACTGTTGTGATTTTAAATATAGAGGCAGGGAATATTTTTTTTGTTGGTATTGGGATATATTACTGTCGATGTTCATAATTTTAAATGAACATTTGAAAAATATAATATGAAAAATTATATGTTGGTTTGTTGTTACTGTTGTGATTTTAAATATAGAGGCAGAGAATATTTTTTTTGTTGGTATTGGGATAGATTACTGTCGATGTTCATAATTTTAAATGAACATTTGAAAAATATAATATGAAAAATTATATGTTGGTTTGTTGTTACTGTTGTGATTTTAAATATAGAGGCAGAGAATATTTTTTTTGTTGGTATTGGGATATATCAGGTTAATCTAAAAGGAGTAGAGGATGAGATACATTTGGAAGGATAACATTATTATTATTTATTATTCTTATTTTTATATTTTATTATTATTTTTTTGTTATCATTTATTTGTTTTTATTTTTTGTTATTATTTATTTATTATTATTTATTATTTAAACATCAGAGCCTAATTTCCATAATTTTTATATTAATGGGATAGGTGAATATTCCTCAGCACTATTGTTATTAAATTCTGTAATAATTTTATTTATTTATTTATTATTAATATTTATTAGTTTTATTTATTATTTTTTGTTATTATTAATTTGTTATTCTTATTATTTATTATTATTATTTTTTTTATTATATTTCAACTTATGATTTTGGAATCATCAAGTTTTCCCCAATTTTGTAGTATAATTTTAAAATTTATATATGTAAATAGTATATAGTACATCATATATAATTTTTTGCGATACAATAAAATTAAAAATAATTTGGATTTGGGGACTAAGTGTTAAAGGTTTATCTTTTTTATACCACCACAATCAAAAACAAATTTTCACGTCTATAGGTGTTTTATTATACATACAATATTTTGGTAATGAATTTAGATACGCCGGTATGGCAAACCATCATATATTTTTTTGTTTTGAATTTATTAAACTGAACACCCGGTGCAAAACCATTAGCTTCGCCACTGAAACCACAGATCATTATTTTTTGTTTTACAAAAAACATCAAAAAGCACATAAGTAAGAATATATATTAATAAACAAGATGACATGAGGATTAATTGAAATCAACAAAGTGTAAATTAAATAAATACAGTTATCCTTTCAATTATAATTTTATTACTTTGTTGTAAAAGAAATCCACTGCAATTTTTTAAAATAAGTAATTATATTGCGTTCAATAAATAACTTTTTTTTGTAAATATTAAGTATGTTTTTAATAGGTGCAGATCTATAAAAAATAAGCAAGTATTGATTTCAACAAAACATTTTTACTTATGATTGTAAATTTTTTTAATTTGTTTGTTTGTGATGCAAATCACATATCATTATTTTTTTAAAAAACATTAAAAACCACATGTATAAGAATATATTAATAAACAAGATGACATAAGGATTAATTGAAATCAACAAAGTGTAAATTAAATAAATACAAGTTATCCTTTCAATTATAATTTTATTACTTTGTTGCGAAAGAAATCCACTGCAATTTTTAAAATAAGTAATTATAACTTTTGTAATTGTCTAAAGAATTAGTTTACGGTCCATCAAATTTTTAGCAAAAAAAAACAACGATAAATTATATGTAAATTATCATACACAAAAGCGTAATTTTTTATTAAAAAATATGTATGTTGTTTTCAATTTTATTTATAATTTTATTACTTTGTAATAAGAAACTACAATTACATTTCAAATTGACATATGATTAAGTAAAAATGAAAGTAAAATGTGATTTAATTAAAAAAATAGTCTTGTCTTGTCACAAAAAAAGTAAAAGGAATATATATTTTGTATATAAAAAGAAAAGGTTATTATCAAATGTTGTATACAATCATCATGGATATGCAGGAGAATAGGAAACAAGTTCCAACAATGGCGAACTTAGCGTTAAGAGCTGCGTTTAACGCTCAAATATACGACTGTGACTGCTGGTGGGAACTCCTCGAGCACCCAAGTCTGGAAAAAGATATTTGATTGATGAACAGGAATATTTTGTTAATTATGCAACTGGATGCATACTGTTTTCAAGCCAAAAACATTATTTCGAAAAGTTTACTATACGACAACTTTTAATCTGTTGTGGAAATAGTGAACTTTTTGATTTAATGAAAATCAAATTAGACCCTCACCCTAGTTTTTAAATATATAAAGAATGCAGGTAAAAAATAGTATAAATATTATGATAATTTTCTCATAATTATCAGTTAACTATTAAAATTCAACATGGTAAGTTATTTAATATATATTATATATATTATATTAATAAAAAAATTATTATTTTTTTGTAATAAAAATTGTTTTCTTCTTATAGAGCTTTTTACAAACATTTGAAGCAACTGCTGCTGGAGTGGACACCATCTACACTAAACTGGATGATCATATGAGGTGATACGGTTCCAATTCAAGGAAACAAGATTTGGACATGGTGTAACAGTCACACTACAACAATTTGATGGTCCGCAACAGCTGCTGGTATACCTACCTAACAGACTTAGTCAAACGATAACCAAACAGGAGCAACTGGACCAGCTTAATAATAGATATTATAATATGATTTTTCGCGGAAGAGATCCTGCGAAAAGAAATATGGCAAAGATAGATTTTATATCTATAAATAATGTCTAATATTATGTCTAATATAAAACATATAAAATGTCTAAAAATAAATGTTTGTATAAAGTTAAATACAAATTGTCTTTTTATTATATAAATACAAATTGTCTTTTTATTAAAATTTTCAATAAACAGTTCTTGTATAAAGTCAAAAAAGATTTTTTATTCATTTTATTTTATTTATTTATTTACCAATTTTTAATTTCACAGACTTTATACATTAATATACATTAATATATATATAATTATATATATTTTAAAATTATCAATAAAAAGGCATAATTGGCTGGGTAATTATTGTGGTTTTTTATTTTGTTTTTGATATTGGAAAACATGCTTTTTACAGTAGTTGTTGTTGTTGATTTTGTTGTGATATTATACTTATGCGCATGGGCAATCAAGTTATATTATATACACTATCCGTATTATATTTGTGGTTTTTTAAAAAAAATATAAATCATACTAAAATATTTGTTGTATACATACGAAAGTATCAAAACACATAATTTGTGTGCAAAAAAAATATTGTTTGATGGCTTAGATAGTAGCGTGTATACCTAGAAATTGTAACATCCGCGGTTCAAGTCTACATAAAACCATATTTTTTTTAAAAAATCTAAAAATATTTGTTGTATAGATACGAAAATATCAAAACACATAATTTGTGTGCCAAAAAAAATACTGTTTGATGGCTTAGATAGTAGCGTGTATACCTAGAAATTGAAACATCCGCGGTTCAAGTCTTCATAAAACCATTTTTTTAAAAAAAATCTATTTTAAGATTTTTAAAAAATATATGATAATATAATGCACTTATATTATATAATATAAACGCATATAAAAACCCCAAAGGAAAAAATACAAAAAACTTTTACAAAATAAGGTGACCATCAGTCTTTACCGCAACAAAGTAGGTATAAAATAAAATAGTGGAAAAATATAACCTGAAATCTTAAAAAAAAAATGAAATAAAACAAAAAACATAGTAAACAATTTCAATTATTATATAATATATTTATTAAATAAAAAAAAGTATAAAAACAAAATGATATTGATGATGGTGCTGCGATTATTCCGCCTGTTCCACTTGGTTTACCTGTATAATTTGAACTTTAGGACTAAATAAATATTATGATTAGTTTCGGAATTTAATATTAATTGATCTTTTTAGAAACATACTTAATCTAAATTACATTATTTTTTATTACTTTGTAAAATTAAATTAGATGTAATGTAAAAAATGCGAATCAATAATATAAAACATACCTTAAGTATATGCATGTACAGCTACACACACACACATTAACAAAACTAATAATGTCAACATTGAATGCTATAATTTAGTGTATAATTTTTATATATATATATATATTATTTGTAATCCGTAATATATATATATATATATATAGAGTTAATTAATATTATCGTTTTTACAAGATCAGAAACAATAAAATACAAAAGATCACAAGATGGCCCAATAACTACTGACTAGTTTTAACTTTTTGTCATTAAATGTAAATTTTTGAACCATATTATAGGTGACTGGTAAGAATTGAATGTTGTCTTGCAGAATTGAGCTGAAATCTGTTTCGAGTTGTGTGGTTGCTACTATATAATCTTCATTATGTTCGATTTGTTTGTTTATTAATCTTGATTATATGTCAACAATTCCAAAAAAATTTGTGTATATTGGATTTCGAAATTATACAACAAAAATGTAAGCGCGCACCTTTGTAAACGACTTGCTGTATGTGCTGTAATTCTTTTCTTGGAACCGAAAATTAATAACAATGGTTTATGATCAGTTTCTAAGATGAATTGACGACCATAAATCATTTTGTGGAATTTAGTAACAGCAAATATTAATGCCAATCCTTCTTTTTCAATTTGTGAGTAATTTTTCTCTGCTGATGTGAAAAAATTGCTTTTTTCTGAACCATCTTGAAATATGTGTGAAATTCTAGCATATATGCCAACATTACTTGCATCAGCTGCGACTATAATAGGTAACTGTGGATTATAATGTGTCAACATTAAATTTAATGATACAATTGATTTAAATTTATCAAACGATTGTTGACAATTTTGTGACCAAATAAATTTTTGATCGTTTTTCAACAGCTGATCTAATGGTGCGCGAAGTTGCTTCATATCTTTTATAAATTTACCATAGTAATTAATTGCACCTAAAAACGATCTTAATTGGTTAATATTAGCTGATGTTGGCATAACTTCAACTTTGTCTGGATCTGTAAGTCTTCCATTAGAATCGATGATGAACCCCAAATATTTAATTTTATTTACAAAAAAGTTGCATTTTTCAAAATTGACTGTGAAATGATGTTTTTCTAGACGTGCTAATACATCGGCAACATTTGAGTAATTTTCTTCCATTCTTTCGGTTGATATCATTATATCATCTAAATATGATGAAACTTTGGGGATATTCGAAAATAATTTATCCATAACTTGTTGAAATGCACCTGGCGCTGATTTAATACCTGGAGCTAGACGGTTGAATGTATATAAACCCTTATGAGTATTTATTGTAAGGATTGCTTTTGTTTCATCTGAAACTTCTACTTGCATATAAGCCTCACTTAAATCGATTTTAGGAAATACTTTACAATTATTCATTTTAACAAAAATATCTTCTGGAACTGGTAATGGATACTGATAAGGTTCAACTTGATTATTTAAGCCTGTAGAATAATCAGCACAGATCCTATTCTTTCCATTAGCACGTTTGACTACTACAATTGAAGCTGCCCAATCCGAGTAATTCACAGGTGTTATGATTTCTGCTTCTTCTAGCCTGGCGAGTTCTTTCTCAACTGCTGGTATAGATGAATATGCTAATGGAAGATTTGGGATAAAAATTGGTTGTGCTGTTGGCTTAATTGGTAAATGAACCATGAATGTATCGCAATGTTCAATTGATTCACAAAAAATTTATGAAAATTGTTTTTTTAATTATTGAAGTTTATCTTCGACTTCTTCTTAACTAATAAATTTGCAAAAAGTATAATCGGACGTTCCCATAATTTGAATAAATGTATCAGATCGTTTCCAAAAAGATTTAATTCATTAAAATTTGATACAAATATGACATGTGATACTGACCTTTGTTCTAAAGTGATTGCACATTCAAACTCACCCAAAAATGTAATTGATTTTGCTGATGCATCTTTTACGTTTAATTTTGAATTGTATAATTTTGGGCTTCCTAGTTGGTACGATATGTCTTTTGAAATTATGCTTATATCCGAACCTGTATCAATTTGAAGTGTAACTGGAACTTCGTTGATTTTGATATTAATACTTGTACGACATTTGTGTGATGAAATGTGATTCACACAAAAACTGATTTATCATTGTATTTATTTTGCTTCTTTTTAAAATGTTGCTGTGGTGTATATTGTTCTTGTCCTTGTGGCTCTGATGATTTATAATTGTTCGAAAAATGTTTGCTATATTTATTATTATTTTGTGAATTTGATAATTTCGTGTTATTTGACTTTGATGAAAAAGGTGTAAAACAGTAACCCTCTTTATGACCCACTTTTTTACATTTCTTACATTGACGATTAACAAAAGGACAATTTTTTGAAAAATGCATGGCACTACATTTCCCACATGGAGTACGAGGTCTTTGATTAGTCATAGAGTTGTTATATTTATTTTTAATATGATATATTTTGTTGACATTTGAACTTTTGGTCTCGATCATATTTGAATTTGATTTTAATTCTTGTATACGTTGAATTTCAAATATAAGTTTATCTACCGTTAATGGTGTATCTGTTGTTTCATTATCTAACAAAGTCAATAATATTGTTCTTAATTCAGCATCACTTGGTGATCTTAACCCTATAACGAAGACTAAACATTTGAGTTGGTCAACGCTAAAATCTGATAATTTGAATTTTTCACATCTTTTATTGACAATCGCAGCATATGAGATAATTTCATCTGACTCATTCAGATTCTGCTTGACCAAAAATTTCATTGTATCAAATTTTAATTTTTTGATTGTATCTTGAAATGATAATTCTCGACGAGCTTTTGGTAATATATAATCTGCGTATTTAGTATATGCTACTAGATTAACTTTACGTAACAATAATCTCACTTTAGCTTTGTCATCTAAAACTTTACCATCTTCTTTGAATATATCTTCATATCTATGGAATACCAATTACCAAAAGTTTGTCCATTTTCTTGATCATAAATAAATTCTATCATTGCATTTGCTAAAGATTCCATTATTGCTTCAGGTGCTAGCTGTTAAGATGATGATTGCTGGTTAACTACTGTTGGTTCTGAACTTATTTTTAACCAATTTACAAATTTGTCCCATTTGCTCTTGTTAATTTTTCAATAACTCACATATTTTAATTTCTAATAATGTCTAATTATTTATTTAGTTTTTCTAATAAAATTCAAATAAAATTTGTAAATTAAATAACCAAAATTATTAAAATAATTTGATTAGTTATTTAGTTGAAAATTTTTCCAATAAATTGTTCTAATTGTGTCTTTGTTGTAATAAAAAATCGGTTTCATGAATTTTTTTTTATAGTTGCTTGAATTAACAGAAAGAACTCGAATTAAATCATTTTAAAATTATATATCTGAACGTTTTACTGTTTTAGTTTTTCTTTTCAGCAAAATTCAAATTATTTTAAATTGTTTCAGAAGTTATTTTTTTACTTCAACAATTTTTTTTTTTTTAATATATATTTAATAACTTTTTTTTTTATTTAATTTAATTTTATCAAGATGCCGAATCCTCGTCGCCACTGTTATATTCTGGTGTTTAATAAAAGGCTTTGTTACTATTCTAATTACTATTTATTACTAACCAAAATATAAGTTTAATTGTTGACTAACTGAAGACCAAATATACGCTGCCCTCTTGTTAACTTGTTAGGATATTTATATATGATTATTACCATACTTTTATAATAAATTATTATTGTATGTTGCAAGTTCTTAACTCAAATATTATAATAGACAATAAGGTAAAGTATTATTATAAATTAAATTATTATTATATATATATATATATCTTATATATATATATAATAATAATAGAAATATACAGTATATATAATTATTGTTATTGGTATCCAACACGTATAAATAGCATCAACTTTTTATACGCCCTTAGCGAATTCAGACGTAATATAATTAGTAAAAAGCATAAGATTCGTTACTGTAGTTGTAGATCGTTGCTTCATAAAGCCATGTTGTTTATTACTTATTAAATTATTGCAATAGAAAATCAGAGTTTCTGATACCAACGCATCAAAAATTTTTGGAATTGCTGATTGTTTGCTTATACCTCTATAGTTTTCTATAGAAGTATAAGCTGCATGTCGATTTCTTTCACTCTAAATTTATTATGTACAGCAATAAGGAAGGACATCACCAAGTCTTTGATTATTACTATTATTTGTTGATCTGTCGCATCTATTGATAGTAAAGTTAGATGGAAAAAGCAGTGCATTATTAATTGAATCATCAAGACCAGTTTCAGTTAGTACAATAATACCTCAACATAGTAGCGAGGTGGACTGTTAGCTGTGGGCTATCAGTGAATCCAGCAAAGACGGAACTGGTTCTTTTCACCAGAAAAGGGAAAATCCCAGTCTTTAATCTACCAACGCTGAACGGAGTGGAGCTGGCACTCTCGAACAGCGCGAAATACCTAGGGATTATACTGGATTCCAATTGAATTGGAATAAGAATGTTGAGGAAAGGGTGAAAAAGGCAACCATTGCATTATTTACATGCAAGAGATTCTCAGGGAAGAAATGGGGTATTAAACCGGACATAGCATACTGGCTATACATCAGCGTCGTGAGGCCTATACTCATGTACGGTGCGCTAGTATGGTGGCCGGCAGTGGAGAAGAAAACAGTGATGAGAAAGTTGGAAAGGGTACAAAGAATGGCGTGCATATATGTTACGGGAGCTCTTCGTACCACACCAACTAGAGGCATGGAGATCGTTCTTGATCTACACCAAGTGAGCGAGGTAGTTAAAAATAACGCAGCTAAGGCGGCATCGAGACTTCGTGAGTCCAATGCTTTAAAATTCAAGCCGTATACACATAGTATTATACTGGGAAAATATCGATTGGATACTAGAGGAGTGCAAACAGACTATCTAGTACCACAGACGATCTTTGAGAAAGACTACAGCATTCAACCAACAAGGGATGAATGGGATAGGGATCTGTTAATACCGGAGAGAGGAATTGCTATATTTACGGACGGATCAAAGACATCCAGCGGAACTGGTGCGGGTGTCTTCTCAGCAAAACTAAATATAGAAGAATCAGTGAGATTGCCGAACCACAGCAGTGTGTTTCAGGCGGAGGTGCTAGACATAGAACATGCGGCCTCTCTAGCAACGATGAAGGTGATATCGCACGAGGATATCACAATCTATGTCGATAGTCAGGCCGCTATCAGGGCGCTTGATTCAACGGTGGTCAAATCGAGCTAGGTTAAGCGATGTAGAGAAGTGCTTCAGACACTCTGCAGGATCAGCACGGTAAAACTGTTTTGGGTACCTGGTCATAGTGACATATATGGTAACGAGCAAGCCGATGAACTGGCTAGGAAGGGTTCCGAGATGGATATAGGTGATGGTGATCAATCTATTCTTGTCCCATAGGTGATGATGATCAATCTATTCTTGGGAGTTGTGAAGAAAGAGATTGATAGGATTACGGAGAAGAATGTAAGGCAGATATGGGTCAATACCAATACTTGTCAGGTGACTAAAGAGCTTTGGCCTGAGAGGGACCTTAGGAAAACAAAGCTGCTTTTATCGCAGAATAGGAGCAACCTAAGAATGTCGATAGGCATAATAACAGGGCACTGTCTCTTAGGAAAGATGGCCAAGAGGCTGGGACTCACCACGGTGGATTCATGCAGAGGGTGTCATGATTTGGGTGGTGCGGAAGATATCAGTCACATGCTCAGTGACTGCCCTGCATTGAGCAGAAGTAGATATCGTATCTTGGGTAACTATCGTTTTGATGGACTTGAGGAATTGGTAGGGATCCCAGTCAGGGATCTGTTAAAGTTTGTAAAGAATGCGGGGTGGCTTGAAGAGCAGTAGAGGGTAAGATTGTTGTTATTCAAGGGGATACCTATAGGCCAACTAGTGGCCTAGTGTTGCAAACTAACTAACTAACTGGTACAATAATATTAGAAGAACAGCAGTACATATTTATTAAAAAATTCAGGAATCTTCGTTCTTAGACCTCGAACATTTTGGAAGAAGAACGAAGATTCATTAAGTTTTTTGTCGTTTTCTTTTGTAAGCTGGATCTCAGAGCAAATTCTCTAATAAGAATACCCGGCGGCCATATATTTTTGTTCAGCAACTTTTTACCTATTTCTTCAGATGAATAAATCTTAAATGACGCAGTAACTTTGTTAGTTAAATTGTCAGGCGTTAAACATTGACAACGGATGTAATTACTATCAAAGCCTTTACTCTTAAGATAATCGATAATGTCTGTTTTTTTCGCCCCATATTGAAGCCTAGAGAGAAAACAAATAAACGGTGGTGGCACTATCTTCAGCGAATATATATACTTGCTGAACGTATTTACAGCCAGAGGTTTGTCAATCATAACCGAAGCAACAACTAACTCAATATCTGCAGCTACTTTTTCTACAGCAGCCGCATTGTTATCGACGACAATATTATCAGCAACCGTATTATCAGAAATAATATTAACTGAATTAGTAGTATCAGCAATAGTATCAGTAGTAACATCAACAGTCTCGACAGCAATATTATCAGCAGATGGATCTGTATTTTTCTTATCAAGAGTGTAAGCAATTGAATTATTATTAGTTCCTTTACGGCGCTTTTTTGATTTTTTCGAAGATAATTTTGTTTTAGATGAATTACAACCCTGCGGCGTTGATACATTATCGATAACTTGTTTCACTAACGTTTCCAAAGCCATTATTCTATTATTAAAATTGATACATAGCTGATCGAATTTTTCTGCAAGACTATGCTCCACTCTTCTAGTCTTATTTAAATCAATGTTAACAGCAACACCATTCGACTCTTTCCATCTTTTAAAATCAACATGGTCTTTTGGACATAACCACAAAGCTTTCTCTTCATGTGACATAAAGAATTCGTAATTTTCAGCAGAAAGTTAAGTGCAAGCACAATGGAACCACTGTTGACATAATCCATCAAAAAAATAATCGCATCAAGTTCACCAACTACTTGACAACATTCACCGTAATAATCAAGGCGGGAGTCATTTAGTTCAACCAATGAATTTTGAAATGACATAACAATTAATATTTATATTAAAAGAATAATTAATTACCTTATTTTTATGTGCTTAACTTTGCATTCGCTAACTAAACTGTGACAAACCTTTTACATAAAGGTTTTTTTTTTAAAATGCATTTAAATTAAGATTGAAAACAATTTTTTTTTTTAATTGTAAGATAATTTTATGACATTTAGGTTTGAAAAATAATTTCCGGCATATGTCCACCACGACTAGTACCACGATCCGCATTCGATCAGTATAATTTTGGACCACTTTTTCGAGTAATTCAGGTCTTATCAATAACACGGGTTATATTCGCTTCCAAAGCATCTATTGTTTTTGGCTAATCGCATAAACCAATGAGTTCACATAACCCCAAAGAAAATACTCCAGTGGCTTTATGTCGCATGATCTTGGAGGCCAATTAATTTGATCATTTATCGAAATAATGTTATCACCAAATCTTTCTGTCCATAAATCAATTGTTGCGGTAGCAGCATGAAGTGTAGCACCATCTTGTTGGTGCCAAAACACTTCCGGGTCGATACCGTACCAATTTTGTTTTTTATGAAATATTAATGAAATATGGACCAATGATGACTCCAGCTTGTAAACCACACCATACGGTGATTTTTGAGAATGCAATGATACCTCTAGAATTTTTTGAGGATTTCTTTCCGTCAATATACGGTAATTTTGCATGTTTAAGTAGCTAGCCGTTCAACAAAAAATGAGCTTCATCACTAAACATAAAGTTAAAAAATTGGATCAACTTGAAGCTGTTCTCGGGTCCAATCAGTTCATATGTAAAACAAAAATTTCACAAAATTGCATATACCCATTACGCAAATTGTAGAGGCCTCTCCAAATGAGTATTTTTTCACACGGAAATCCGTGCGACAAAACGTCGGCTGAATGCTATTTTGGTCCAAACGCCATTTTCGGTTTTTTGGAGTTAAGAACACATTATTTGGTTTTTCGGGATGCTCTTTCTGAATCTGGAGCCTATTTCTTCCTATCTTGTTTAGTTACGGAGATATGCCGTTGTTAGTTTGATCCACATCCACTAAATTTACTTGATTGGAATGCTTTTTGATCCATATCCATAATTGGTGGCGTATGGATCAAAAGTTCATATATTTTAAGGCATAAAAATTATCAATGCTATAAAGAGCCATGTACATATGATCACAAGACTTTCGTTTATTTTTTGTGCTATAATGGTACACGTATATTATAATTAATTGAGATGATTATATACATTTTACCGTTGGATATAGATCAATAATTTTTTCTGACATACGAGTCCATTGAAGATGTATATTCTGATATATGTATCCATTGAAGATGTATATTTTTTTTACGCGGAATGATATCCATACATACTTCATTTGTGTGTTAAAAGTTAAATTGAAAACACGTCGGCCAGAATTTTTTTTTTAAGTGGCTCCATATGCATACATAATTAGTGGAATTAACGGGAATAACCTTAAAAAACTTCATTTGTGTTTTAAAAGTTAAAGTGAAAATACGTCGGCCAGAATTAAAATTTAAGAAGAAAAAAAATTTATGGTATATGTCGCAGTTATTAGTTAATTTTCAAAATTAGTAAAAATTTTCACTCTCAATTGTAGGAATAACACAGCAAGTATAAAAAATGTCATCATCTTCATCACCAAGTTTGGACAGTGTAATTTTGGGGTAATTGGTTTTAAAGTTTTTGTTATTTCGGGTTTTCTAAGTAATAAAATTTTATTTTCAGTATGCAAAGCGAAATTATTTCAGATTCGGATACTATGTCCGATTTCTCTGCTGACGACTTAGATTCTGATCCAACCTTCGAACCAACTTTAAATTTAGAAAAGGCAAATACAGACACAGAACCCGAGTGCCGTAGCTTGCCATCAAATTTCAGTATTTCAGATTCAAATTCGTCACCAAGACTGACCCGGAAGAGGCAAAAAAATCCAAATTTATGGAAAAGGAATGTTACCAAGAGATTGAGGCAATCGGGAAAATCTTATATTAGTAATAAAAATATAGAATTGCCAGCAAGAAAGATATTACCACCATGTAAAAACACTTGTTTTTTCTTCTGTACTAAGAATTTCACTGAGACAAATAGATGTGAGATATTTAATGATTTTTGGAAACTAAATGATGAAGAAAAATTGGCATTCTACTTCAAATTCATCAAAAAAGAACCAGTGAAAAGACGTCGTGTTCATGAATCTAACAAAAAACAACAATCGTTTATTTATTATTTGCAAACTAATGACCGGATTCAAAGAGTTTGCAGAACTTTTTTTTTAAATACATTAAATATTGATAAAAGAAGAATTTACTATGCTTTTGAAAATTTGCAAGATAATTGTACTGGTGTACCTCTGCCAACTAAGAGAGGAAAACATATTAAACAAGTTACACCTGATTCAAAATTAATTAAAGTCCGGAAACATATTGAAAATTTTAAAACTGTGGACTCACATTATTGCCGCTCTTCTACACAGAAAACGTATTTAGAGACAAATTTAAATCTCACCAAAATGTATCAGTTATACTTGGAATCATCCAGTAGCCCGGTTAAGAAATGTATATATCAGAAAATATTTAACACTGAGTACAACATATCTTTCCATAAACCCAAAAAAGACATTTGTGACAAATGCTATTTGTATGAACGAAATGAATCCTTAACCGAGGCCGATAGAGATAGATTTAACGTACACAAAAAGGAAAAACAATTATGCAAAGCAGAACGAGATGTTGATCGAACTAATATGGATCTCAAACATGGAGTTGTCTGTTACGATTTGCAAAAAGTTTTTGGTCTACCAAAAGGTAATTTATTATTTAAGTTATTTTTTATAAATAATTTGTTAACCTTTTTTCTGCAATAGGTAATGCATCAACTTTTTATTATAAGAGAAAACTAAACGTGTACAATTTAACAGCTACATTAATACTAGCATATAAACAAAAAGTTACTTACTGTGGTATTTGGACAGAAGTACATAGTGGTAGATCTGGAAATGACATAACCAGTGCCTTAACTCAAATTTTGAGCAAATTGGTGAGTGAATATCCTGAATTAAATAGATTGACATTATGGAGTGATTCGTGTGTTCCGCAGAATAGGAATAAAGTTAATTCCACCGCAATTAAAATATTTTTACGTTCACATAAACATATATTGGACATAGTACAAAAGTTTTCGGAACCAGGACATTCAAATATTCAAGAGCTTGATAGCGTTCATTCGTTCATCGATAGAAATTTAAAAAACATAGAAATTTATAGTCCTCTACATTTAGTTCAACTAATGTTAAATATGTCTACTGAAAATGTGAAATTAAATATAATTCAATTAAAAGCTTTCCAGCTGGCAAAATGGATTATAGTAAAGTGCCATATACAAAAATTAAAACTATTTTGTATGAAAACAACTTGGAATCGCAATTTGTCATAAAATATAAAACATCTTTTTCTGACATTAATTTTAAATCCAGTAATTTATTGAAAAGTGCGCGTAAAAAAACTATAGCAACTTCAAAGAATTTATTAACGAATCTGGTGCCAATACTGCCTTCACACCCTATTTCGAAGGATAAGAAAACAGATATTAAAGATTTAATTCCATTTCTTCCAATAGAACACCAAAGATATATGCATTCTATATTAAAAAGTACATAAAAATGTTAATGTACTTTTAACTTTTTTTTTTTTTTTTTTGAGAATAAAGCCTGTGACTGAAGTAACTATTAGGCTCATAATTGAAATGTATAAATTAATATGTATAAATTAATTAATAGTAAATTGTTGTAAAAGCTATAATAATGCAATATATTTTATGTTTGTTGTTTTTTTACTTCTGAAAAGAATTTATGTTATTTTATTTAATAAATTTAATGAATAAAGTATTTTTATAGCAACAATTAAAAAAAAATTATCTTGTGTTTTTCTACAACTTATACGTGCCAGTCAAAGGTTCGATCCACTCCATCAAGTAATATTTTTTTGTATGAAATAATAGGTGTATTCTTATGGATAGATAATTAATGGTTTATTTATAAGTTGTGCTTAATTGATTCATATCCAGAAACATTTTGATCCATGTCATACATAAAGTCAATATTTAAAAAAAAAAAAGGATATGGATCACAAATGCAATTTTTTACTTTCACTAAATTAGCTAAAACTCAGTGTAACTTGGCCCAAATTATTTGAAAATTTATATATAGAATCCACGAGATGTATATAAAAAATATAAAAAAATTCTATCGCTCAATTTTTAAGATAAACGTCTCTTAACTTAAAAGCTAAATATCTCAAATATGAAAATATGGCGTATGGACCAAAATAGCATTCAGGCGACGAAAAGTAAACTACACTACTTTTAATGTGATGTGTTTTCACATACCTCTAGAGAGGTAAATACAAATGTATAAAATTTATTTTTTATAATGTATATATAAAAAAAGGTATTACAAAGCATTCTCTTTAAGGAATTCTGTAGAATTGTGCAATACCGCTACCGCTAAAGTATCATTTTAAAATGAAAAAAAATTAAGTAAAATAATTCTTATCACAAAATTCATCAAATATATTTAGTTTTAAAAAATATGGTAAGAATTTTACGTAATTACAAAAAAACTATCACATTGTGTTATTGTATTATTTGCAGATTTAAATATGCCATCGCATTGTTCACAAAATCTTATATTAGTAATAAAAATATAGAATTGCCAGCAAGAAAGATATTACCACCATGTAAAAACACTTGTTTTTTCTTCTGTACTAAGAATTTCACTGAGACAAATAGATGTGAGATATTTAATGATTTTTGGAAACTAAATGATGAAGAAAAATTGGCATTCTACTTCAAATTCATCAAAAAAGAACCAGTGAAAAGACGTCGTGTTCATGAATCTAACAAAAAACAACAATCGTTTATTTATTATTTGCAAACTAATGACCGGATTCAAAGAGTTTGCAGAACTTTTTTTTTAAATACATTAAATATTGATAAAAGAAGAATTTACTATGCTTTTGAAAATTTGCAAGATAATTGTACTGGTGTACCTCTGCCAACTAAGAGAGGAAAACATATTAAACAAGTTACACCTGATTCAAAATTAATTAAAGTCCGGAAACATATTGAAAATTTTAAAACTGTGGACTCACATTATTGCCGCTCTTCTACACAGAAAACGTATTTAGAGACAAATTTAAATCTCACCAAAATGTATCAGTTATACTTGGAATCATCCAGTAGCCCGGTTAAGAAATGTATATATCAGAAAATATTTAACACTGAGTACAACATATCTTTCCATAAACCCAAAAAAGACATTTGTGACAAATGCTATTTGTATGAACGAAATGAATCCTTAACCGAGGCCGATAGAGATAGATTTAACGTACACAAAAAGGAAAAACAATTATGCAAAGCAGAACGAGATGTTGATCGAACTAATATGGATCTCAAACATGGAGTTGTCTGTTACGATTTGCAAAAAGTTTTTGGTCTACCAAAAGGTAATTTATTATTTAAGTTATTTTTTATAAATAATTTGTTAACCTTTTTTCTGCAATAGGTAATGCATCAACTTTTTATTATAAGAGAAAACTAAACGTGTACAATTTAACAGCTACATTAATACTAGCATATAAACAAAAAGTTACTTACTGTGGTATTTGGACAGAAGTACATAGTGGTAGATCTGGAAATGACATAACCAGTGCCTTAACTCAAATTTTGAGCAAATTGGTGAGTGAATATCCTGAATTAAATAGATTGACATTATGGAGTGATTCGTGTGTTCCGCAGAATAGGAATAAAGTTAATTCCACCGCAATTAAAATATTTTTACGTTCACATAAACATATATTGGACATAGTACAAAAGTTTTCGGAACCAGGACATTCAAATATTCAAGAGCTTGATAGCGTTCATTCGTTCATCGATAGAAATTTAAAAAACATAGAAATTTATAGTCCTCTACATTTAGTTCAACTAATGTTAAATATGTCTACTGAAAATGTGAAATTAAATATAATTCAATTAAAAGCTTTCCAGCTGGCAAAATGGATTATAGTAAAGTGCCATATACAAAAATTAAAACTATTTTGTATGAAAACAACTTGGAATCGCAATTTGTCATAAAATATAAAACATCTTTTTCTGACATTAATTTTAAATCCAGTAATTTATTGAAAAGTGCGCGTAAAAAAACTATAGCAACTTCAAAGAATTTATTAACGAATCTGGTGCCAATACTGCCTTCACACCCTATTTCGAAGGATAAGAAAACAGATATTAAAGATTTAATTCCATTTCTTCCAATAGAACACCAAAGATATATGCATTCTATATTAAAAAGTACATAAAAATGTTAATGTACTTTTAACTTTTTTTTTTTTTTTTTTGAGAATAAAGCCTGTGACTGAAGTAACTATTAGGCTCATAATTGAAATGTATAAATTAATATGTATAAATTAATTAATAGTAAATTGTTGTAAAAGCTATAATAATGCAATATATTTTATGTTTGTTGTTTTTTTACTTCTGAAAAGAATTTATGTTATTTTATTTAATAAATTTAATGAATAAAGTATTTTTATAGCAACAATTAAAAAAAAATTATCTTGTGTTTTTCTACAACTTATACGTGCCAGTCAAAGGTTCGATCCACTCCATCAAGTAATATTTTTTTGTATGAAATAATAGGTGTATTCTTATGGATAGATAATTAATGGTTTATTTATAAGTTGTGCTTAATTGATTCATATCCAGAAACATTTTGATCCATGTCATACATAAAGTCAATATTTAAAAAAAAAAAAGGATATGGATCACAAATGCAATTTTTTACTTTCACTAAATTAGCTAAAACTCAGTGTAACTTGGCCCAAATTATTTGAAAATTTATATATAGAATCCACGAGATGTATATAAAAAATATAAAAAAATTCTATCGCTCAATTTTTAAGATAAACGTCTCTTAACTTAAAAGCTAAATATCTCAAATATGAAAATATGGCGTATGGACCAAAATAGCATTCAGGCGACGAAAAGTAAACTACACTACTTTTAATGTGATGTGTTTTCACATACCTCTAGAGAGGTAAATACAAATGTATAAAATTTATTTTTTATAATGTATATATAAAAAAAGGTATTACAAAGCATTCTCTTTAAGGAATTCTGTAGAATTGTGCAATACCGCTACCGCTAAAGTATCATTTTAAAATGAAAAAAAATTAAGTAAAATAATTCTTATCACAAAATTCATCAAATATATTTAGTTTTAAAAAATATGGTAAGAATTTTACGTAATTACAAAAAAACTATCACATTGTGTTATTGTATTATTTGCAGATTTAAATATGCCATCGCATTGTTCACAAAATATAGTCAACCTTTCTTATTAATATTTATAATGTGAAATGTATTTATAAGCTGTAAATAAAATATTTATATTATTTTTTAAAACATATGTTTTTATTTAAAAAGTACATCCCATTCTAAAAATTAGAAGTTTACTTTGTCCACGGAATTAATACTGCTTTCCGTGTGCATGTACATGGAAAAGAGTACGACTTTCATATATATTATAGAAGGGAATTCATACTGCTTTCCGTGTGCATGTACATGGGAAAGAGTACGACTTTCCTATATATTGGAGAACGGAATTCATACTGCTTTCCGTGTGTTTTCGCAGTCACTAATATATTGAAAACCAAATACGTAATATATTGTGTCGACATTTCAGGCCCATTTTCTTTGAAAATAAGCGGGATGGCTTTGTAAGTATATTAAATAAATACAAATTTAGTGTGACACAGCCAAATTTCTTCTAAAAGTCTTAATAAAGTTGTAAACAAACAGTACATAAGATTAACAATCAAATTAGATTTTTAATTTTATGAACTGCATAATATGTTCTTAATTTTGTATAAAAAATATATTATGGACAAGTTCAGCTACGAATTTGTGTTTGTTACACATATTTTTTTTGTGTATATTATTATTTATTTATATGTTTATCTTAAAATTATTATATTATGAGAAAACCTGAAGTACAATGAAGAAAAAAAAGACTTATTACATTTAATAAAAAAGAAATATATTGTTCATTACTTTTACTTTTCTATAAAACTTTTGAGAATTTCAAGAGTCAATGAATTGATCCGGATGCGCGTGCATTAATATTGCTTTCGTTTAAAATTTAGCATAACCAGAAAATTAATTAAGATGGTCAAAATATTGGAAATAAAATCCATGCCCCATACAAAATAATGCACATTTTTGCTCATTTTCGCACATTTTAATAGTTTATATGAATTAAGTAATTCTTCGCAAATGGACAAAATATTGAAAATAAAACCCATACCCCAAACAAAATCATGCACATTTTGCTCATTTTTGCACATTTTAATAGTTTTATGAAATAAGTAGTTCTTCGCAAATGTGCAAAATATTGAAAATATATTCCATATGCCATACAAAATAATGCACATTTTATTCATTTTTGCACATTTTAATAGTTTATATGAAATAAGTAATTCTTCGCAAATGGGCAAAATATTGAAAATAAATTCCATACTCCATACAAAATATTGCACATTTTATTCATTTTTACACATTTTAATAGTTTATATGAATGAAATGTGTAATTCTTCGCAAATGGGAAAAATATTGAAAATAAATTCCATTCCCCATGCAAAATAACACACATTTTGTTCATTTTTGCACATTTTAATAGTTTATATGAATGAAATGTGTAATTCTTCAAAAATGGACAAAAATAAATCCCATACTCCATACAAAATTATAAACATTTCGTTCATTTTTGAACCTGTTAAGTTTCGATTAAAAATATTTATATACTTAAGAGTAATTTTAAATGTTTTTTACTTCCGGCTATATAGCACGATCTAAATGGATTTCTTTTTACTTTTCCAAAAGTTTTGGAAATTTAAGGGTCAATTAATTCGGACTCAACTGAAATGGGCAAATGAAATGGATGAAATATTGAAAATAAATTCCATACTCCATATAAAATAATGGGCATTTTATTCATTTTTGCACATTTCATATAAACTATTGAAATTAATACGTATAAAATATTGAAAATAAGAAATTTGACACCACATTAACTTTCGATTAAAAATATTTCTCTGGCTGAGGGACAAAAGCACTTAAGTCGTGATTTATAGTTGTCAGAAAATCGTTTTTGTCGAATATCTTCTGCTACATTTAACATTTGACAATTCGAAACAGTACAAATTGATACAGTAGGTCCTTTAAAAATATATAACAATTTTAGGTATATTTTAACAATTCAATGTGAATTGACCAAATATATCGAGGCTTACCCAATTGAAAGTAAAGATGCTATTACAATAGCAAAAATAATTACAGAAAAAATTATACTTAGATATGGAAACATAAAAATTTTTAAAACTGATTTAGGAACCGAATTTATTAATGAACTTTTTACACATATATGTAAAACATTCAAAATAAATCATCAGAAATCAACTCCGTACCACCACGAAACATTAGGCTCTTTAGAACGTAATCACAGAGTATTAAATTAATTTTTCTTAACGTGTACACACAGTACAAATTGGGTTGAATTAATACCATTTTATTTATTTTGTTATAATACAACACCTCATTCGTCTACTCAATATACACCTTTTGAACTAATTTTTGGTACTTCACCTAAACTTCATACAAAAATATCACAAATAGAAAAACACGAATTAAAGTTTTCAAATTATGATGATTATTTAAATGAATTAAAAATTAAATTACTTTTTTCATTAAAAAACGCGAGAAATTTTAATAAAATAAAAAGAAAATAGAAAAAAACATCAATCCATCAAATCTTAAAATAGGTGATAAGGTAATGTTGAAAATCAAAAATCGTAAAAAGCTAGATTATCCTTTTAATGGTCCAAATAAGATCATCGAAAGAAAAGGAGTAAATTCAATTATAAATATTAAAAATAAACTTAAAAAAGTTCATAATAATAACCTAAAGAAAATATAAAGGATGTAATGTATACACATTACCGCGATTTAATTTATACTAAACTTCTTTTATTTTAATATCATACGATCATACGATGATATATAACAATGTAAAAACAATATATATGAAAACTGTTATATTTTTAGTGTTAAGAAATTTAATTGTAATAATTAGTTTATAAGTATTAATAATTGAATTATATAAAATTACTAGTTATTTTTAATTGTATTAGTAAGTAAGGAACCATATATAAAGGGTCGAAAAAATTGAAATAAATTAGAATCAAACTTGCATTCTCATATTTCATTTCGGCTTGCTTAAGCCTTTCAAATATAACCATTTGTTGGCTTCCAAAGCCTTTAAAATATTGGAATTTCAGGAAAGTCTTCCGCGCCAGATAACACGAATTTAAGGTTAGTATAGCCAAGACCAAAGAGCAAACCTTTGCTTCTTAACAATAAAGGTAACGTAGGCAATTAACTTTGCCATAATCCAGTGGCGAGCCGTCTAAGTAAGCAGGCTAAGCTCTGCTGCCCAGCGAATATTTGATACAATTTCAAAAATATTTTAAATATTAAAATTAAAAAAAAAATATATATTTTCCAAATTTGGAAATTATTTATTTGAGTTTTGCTAATTATTTTGTATTCAAATTATTATTTATAAAATGCTATACTTTTAGGCGCAACAAAAGAAGGTACCAGCAAGAATTTTTTTGCAAAGTCAAGCAGAAAAATCTCTGCTGTTGCTTATATTGGTGTGGGATTATTTTGTGTTACCGATTGTTATGCAATTGAGTATAAGAGAGTTTAAAAATATCATATAAATTTGTTTATGGAAAAGCAGAAATATTTCTGCTTTTTTAATAGAAAAGTACCGATTATTTGTTATGCTATTTAGTATATAAGAAAGCTAAATATCACAAATTTGGTTATGGAAAACAGAAATATTTCTGCTTTTGGAAATCGCAAAAAGCTATTTTTGTTTGACTATTTTTTTTTCGTTTTGATATTTTACAATTTTTTTAAAGTTAATTTTTTATTTTAGTATGTACATAATTTTATTTCAAAAGTAAGTGGAAAAGTGTGAAATTGACATTATTGTATTATTATTAAAATTGACATTATTGTATTATTATTAAAAAAAATGAATTAAAAGATGACTTGCCTGAAATTTATAAATAATGTAGTTGCTATACCACCATATACTACCTCATCTGTCGAGAGATCATTTTCAACTCGCAAACGTATTCAAGAAATACTACAGGATAAGATAGACTTGCATTATTGACGTTACTTTCAATAGAACTGGATTTATTAATAGAACTTAAAACTAAACCAGATTTTTATAATAATATAATAAAAAAATCTGCACAAAAAATCGTAGAATTAATTTAATTTATGTATAAATAAATGCAAAAAAAATCATTTGTATTATCTTATTTTTTTAATAATTTCTGCTTGCCTAGATGCAAAAGTCACCGCTCGCCACTGCCATAATCATAGGCCATAAAGGAATATATAAATATATTTAATATTTTATATATATCCAACTTTTTATATTACAGTATTATATGTGCAAAATATTACATTCAGATCTAGTTAGATGTTTTAGCTAAAATATTCGATTGTCATTGATCTTGGCTTAGGTGAAGTAATTTTTTTTTTTGAAATTCTGAATTAAATGGTTTTGCCCCGTAGTCTGAGATTTATACTTAAGCGTAATATTAATTTACTTTTTACTTCAGACTAAGAATAATATATTACAACATGATCTAAATTGTTCTAATTTTTTTAATTTTCTAAAAGTTTTAGGAATTTTATGAGCTAATAAATTGAATTGGTGCATTAAATATTGTTTTTTCCCACTTTTAAATTTCGCATAAGTCATTACTTAAATTTTCAGCCTATCAATTTTAGCAATTTAATTATAATTTAACGGGAATGAATTCGTTTCGTCAAATCAATTATTATCGGAACAATAATATGATGTGACAAAGAAATTAATTATAAATATTTTATTAAAATCCTGATTTTTTGCTAATTTTATTAAATAAGTAATAAGTAATTATTATTAGCGTAAATTTGATAACCTATCACAAATAATTTTAAAGATAAATATTTTATTTTTCTCAATTAAATTTGTTAATTCATCAATTAATAATTCATTATTACTGAAAAAATCAAATATTTATGCTTAAAATTATTTGTACAACTAATTTATTTTAGCTATTGATTAGTTGAAAAGTTTTGTCAAATTAGTAAGTATTTGTGAAAATTACATATATTTATTTATTCAAGTTTAATGTTTATTCATTTTTTTACTTCCTAAATTCAATTTAATAATTATTATTAATTATTAAGCATAATACATTTTTTCGTTAATGTTGATTTCGATGGTCTGCATATATGAATCCAAAAATTAAAATATAAATCCGAATCCTCAAAGTATAATATTTTTATTTAGGAAACTTCAGCGGGATCATTATGAAAAATTAAAGGAAAATGTTATAAGTTCAAAATATCATTTAAAGCAAGTTTTACCCGTTTTCAAATAAATTCGATACTAAGATTAGTTACGCGATATATATGTTGATCTTAAATTAGTACTTTCAGCAGATTCATGAATAGTTTCAGCAGATTCATGATCATGCCATTACTTTTAGCGAATTCGTATTTTTTTTAAACTTATTGATGCTTCTTTATAAAATTGATTGTTTTTCAATAAAACAAATTATATAATACTTTATAAGCTAATTCTAATATTTTTTTTTATTTTCTATCCATCACAATTCAAATTATGTTAATATAGCATTTATAATCCGAGTTTCATACTATTTCATGAATTTTATTTTCCTTGCAATGGATTTTCTTGCGATGAATTTTCTTAGCGATTAATTTACTGCGGTGAATTTTTTATGGGTATGAAGTTTTCTTGTGATGAATTTTCCTAGCGATTAATTTTCAGCGATGAAGTTTTATTGCGATGAATTTTCCTAACGATTAATTTTCCTAATGCTATAATTTTTTCTTGGCTACGAATTTTTCTTGCGATGAATTTTCCTAGCAATTAATTTTGTGCAATGAAATTACCTGCGATGATTTTTTTCAGCGATTAGTTTTGTGCGACAAATTTTCCTAGTGATTAATTTTCTGCAATGAATTTTTCTTGGCTATAAATTTACTCAGCGATTAATTTTCAGCTATGAAATTTTCTGCGACGAAATTTCCCAGCGATCAATATTCTGCGATGAATTTTCTATTTGATAAATTTTCCCTGTTATGAATTTTCTCCGATGAATTTTTTATGATGGATTTTCTGCGATAAATTTTCCAAAAACCTTAAAAAAGAGCTGAGTTAAAAACATTTCAGCCACTTAACGGTAATAAAAATGTTTAATGACGAAAAATCTTTTTCAGATCATAAAATCGATTTTTTGCAATAACAAAGGAGCAATTCTTAGAGAAATCTAAATAATTTTCACCTTAAGCGTAAGTTTATTTTTTTCTACTTCAGTATACAGAATAATCTAAATTTACTTAATTTTTATCGCTTTTTCTAAAGTTTTGGGAATTTTATGTGTCAATGAAATGATTCCGTTACGCATAAGTTATATATAATTTGCTTCTCGCGCTTAAAATGTTGCGTAAACAATTTTTTTTTTTTGCTTTTAACTTTTCATGCAAATACTTTTATACATCTGCCCTCTAAAAATCGTGCCATTACTTTTAGTGAATTAAGCGGCGCTACTTTCAACTTTTCATGCAATTACTTGTAAACGTCTGATCCATAAAAATCATGGCATTACTTTTAGCGAATTACTTTAAGCGGCGCTACTTTTGCCGTAGTTCACTAAAAGTAATGCCATGATTTTTAGACGTTTAAAAGTAAAGTCCGTACTCAATGAATAATTACCAAAGAATAACCAAAATCCTTAACTATATTTTCTATTTTATTTTCCCAATCCTTTGTTATAATTTTAATATTCCATTTTCCTAAATTCCTCTATTATTATTCTAACATTTTAATCATTAATATTTCTCTGTCTATTTTGCACTATCTGCTCTATTCTAAACTACCTACGCCTGTCATAATCTATTTCTCATATTCCTCTAAATTCCTATTAACAAAATTATGTCTTTGTTTCATCATTTCGAGACGACAAATCACCAGAAGAAGAAAGTCAATTGGAATGATTTTATATGTATAATATATGTAACAATATTATGATGGGATGTTATCTATTGATAACAGTTAACAGTTCGACCAATCTACTTTCTCACTTTCCATAGTGAGAAAACTTTGCCATCGAACTTATTGCTTTATCACACAGAAGTAATAACTGACCATACTTGCATAATCACACAGAAGGAAGCAATAAATGATCAATAAAAAGATATTTGCTTTATCACACAGAAGCAACAATTGATCATACTTGCATAATCACACAGAAGCAAGCAATTATTGATCAATAAAAATATATTTGCTTTATCACACAGAAGCAACAACTGATCATACTTGCATAATCACACAGAAGCAAGTTATAAATGATCAATAAAAAAAATAATTGCTTTATCACACAGAAGCAACAACTGATCATACTTGCATAATCACACAGAAGCAAGTAATAAATGATCAATAAAAAAATAATTGCTTTATCACACAGAAGCAAGAACTGATCATATTTGTATAATCACATCACACAGAAGCAAGTTATAAATTATCAATAAAAAAATATTTGCTTTATCACACAGAAGCAACTAAACTAAATGATCATACTTGCATAATCACACAGAAGCAAGTTATAAATGATCAATAAAAAAAATAAGTGCTTTATGACACAGAAGCAATTCAATTGATATTCACTATCAGTTGATTAATTTCAGCTTACCAATCACATACAGATCATCTACAATTTCTTACCACTTTTATTACATCTTAAACCACTTGTGTAGACTTCCAACAATCATTGATTTGTATCTTAATCTGAAATTAAATTCCAAAATCTAAATGATTTAACACTCAGTTCGGACAAAATCTTAAATTTTAGTTTAAAACCAAAAAAAACCCTATTCTTTTTTTTCTAGTATTCGTCCATTATAATGTCATTCTGTTCAACTGGAAATTCTTCATCAAATCGTCATCAAAATTTAAATCCCTAATCTTACACCAAGGCTTCATACGATCTGCTGCATGAATAAACTCATAATTTATAAAATTTCTTCATCATCACAAGACTCATTTTTGAAAATATTCCAACTAAGCATTTCCTTGCGCACAGAATTGAACCAATAACGAGCGGGTTCATAAATAATTCGGTTCATAAATAATTATTTTTTAATTTTTCAATATTTCTTAACCAACTTGAAACAGAAATATTACGGTATTTTTGCGGGTCAAATTCAGGAATAAACATGCTTATTTCATTTAAACCCATTAATACAGCAGCATTACCATTTTCATTGGTAGTCACAACTGGGTCATCTCTACTTGCATTATTTACACTGGCCACATTCGAACTGGATGCACATTCTTCGGAATTATGTTCTTCCGCAGTTCCGCATGGGTGGCTACAATTCCCACACAACATATCGCTGCATCCCTATCTGCATGCAACAACAACATTTCATCACGCATTAATTGTAACTCCAAACGTACTTATGCAGCGTCTTTCGTCACAGCCGCACAATCCTCTTCCAATCGTTGCTGTTTTGTAATTTTTTTCGAACTTGTCTTATTCATTTTTTATTATAGTATATATATTTATTTATGTAGTATAATAATTATATAATGTAGTATAATTATTATTTTTAATTACTACCAAAATCAAATTCAACAATATCAATTTCCCCAATATCAATGTATAAATATAAACGTCTGACCAAAACGAGTTACAAGAATGAACTGATTTATTATTTAAAAATATAATTATAAAATGCTTAAAATTATTATAATATGATAAAACTTAAAATTAATAATATGCTAAATAAGCTGATTGTGTGTGAATACAATAAATAAAATTGTCTCATAGAAAATTGTAATTGAATACTTAAGAATTATATAAGTATATAATATATTTTGTGGGAAAAAAAATATATTATAATTTAGAAATTATTATTTTATTAATCAGCTTATTTAACATTCTCCCGAGGGCAAAATTGATTCATAATACAAAAACAAAATACATTTTCCAAAATTCAATATAAATTAAAATTAATCATTACCAATCCAAAACTTAATCTTTACATTTGATAGTCATGATAAAAACTATATAATAAAAATTTAATAATAAAACGTTACTGTAAGTTAAAAACAATCATTAAACATGCATTATACAAAATTATGAATTTGTCAAAAAATTATCAAAAATTATCAGTTAATTAATATTCAAAAATTAAGACATTATTATAAACCAACGTACAAATTAAATTTAAAAATATAAATTATTATTTTGGTATCTCATCTAATTCCACAATAAAATCAGAGTTGTTATCCACATTCTCCTTTCGATGCAAGTTTCTAGGTTTTGGACGAGCTGTATATGATTGTTCATTTTGTCTCCACCAAATTGCAATTCCACAAATGATTACTAATAGCATAAATGCATATGTTACGCTATAATGATGTATATCATTTGAGCTAAGCGTTGACTTTGGTAATATTTCATTTTCTTTTTGTCGATTTATAGCTGATTGAATTTCTGAAATATTTGAAGAATAATCATTTTATGATGTTAAATTATAATCTTTTCGATGATCTGTTGTTTTTGTCATTATCCAATTCGCCATTTTTACTGACGAAATGAACGAATTTTGTGTTCTAGTATGTACTGTTAATTGTGTATTAAGTATCATTGATTCAGTTTTCATCAAACAGAGTGGACGTAAATGAATAACACCACTACTAGAAATGGATACAGTATTCACTGTTTTTTCACATATTAATTTACTTTCTTTTCATTTGGTAGATTATATACCCATTTATTATATGTTGATAGTTGAATCTAATGCTTAGGTGTTTGAATCTTCTGAACTTTACACTGTGTTGAATAATCTTGATGATTTAAAAATGCTAGCTCGCAAGCGCTCAACATAGATTGACTGTTGTATGTAGGATGTACATAGCTGCACACGAATAAAGACTGCTTAGGTTGGTCACAGTGTGTAAGTTGGTCTTCTGTAATTGGATAAAATTTGTCTCTTAAAAGAGTTACCGATAAATATTTGTAGACTGTTTCTCCCTTTATGAACGGCACTGGTATTACATTAAAAAGTTGGAAGTGCTCATTATTAGGAAGTGGTACTTTAACCATGACTATTATGGCGTCGTCTGTCACTCTTGCAGTCACTTTCATTGATCTATAAATTCCCAAAGCATCATCAGCTGGTAGTGTTAAAGTTGTTGGTATGTGACCTTGAATCATTGACACTTGTTTTTGCAGCTGGTTTGGTGTTAATAACTGTGGATTGATTCGAGCATGATGGATGTCTAAGATTACGTCTAAGAGTTGCCGTTGTATGTTTTCGTAGTTTCTCATAAGTAAAATTACATGAAGTGAGTGAATGAAAACTCTGAACCATAGTATCTTTTAAGTGATTGCTTGATATTGATTGCATCGCTGTCAACATATGTTGATTCATAACTTCAAATTGCGTTTTAACTTCAGCCGCAGTTTTTTTCATAATATTTAACGTAGAGTCAGCAATTGATGTCTGATTTTTCAATAGATATAAAAGGTAAAGTTAGTAGGTAAACTAGGAGAGTTCTGGAACACAGTTTAACAGAGGACACCCTGTACCACATTTTCACAGAGGGCACCCGGTACATACACAACCCTAGCTTTGTGTGTGTGTGTGTGTGTGTGTGTGTGTGTGTGTGTGTGTGTGTGTGTGTGTGTGTGTATGTGTGTGTGTGTGTGTGTGTGTGTGTGTATGTATGTGTGTGTGTGTGTGTGTGTATGTATGTGTGTGTGTGTGTGTGTGTGTGTGTGTGTGTGTGTGTGAGTGTGTGTGTGTGTGTGTGTGTGTGTGTGTGTGTGTGTGTGTGTGTGTGTGTGTGTGTGTGTGTGTGTGTGTGTGTGTGTGTGTGTGTTGAGAGAAATGCGTGTGCGTGAGTAGATTTGAGTACTGTGATGGTAGTAAAAGCTTTACTGTTGCGATAGTAAATATTGTGAGTAGATGATTATTTTTTTCGATGAATGAAAAAAGGCGCGAAAAACTTTGTGCTTATCATGAAAGTTTTTTGTTTTGGTTTGCACAAAAAAACTATTTTTTGGTTATCACGAATGTTTTTGTTTTGGTTTGTAAAAATTAATATTTTGATATATGAAAAAAATTCCCACGCTAGAAAAAATTTTATGTATGGTGAAATTAGAATGTGTACAATTTTTTGTATGGGATGAAAAATATTGGTAAAACATTAAATTAGAATCTGTAATCAATTATGTGTATGGGTTTTTATCTTAGGTCTCAGGATGCAGCCCAGGAAATCTTTAATGTGGGGGAGGGTTTTTTATCTTAGTATGCATGGTGAAAAATATTTATTGATTTTAAAATCTTGGTGGGGGAAATTGTATAAATACCAAAGCATTCTCAAAATTAGTTATAAGTAATTTCGATATTCCAGTGAAGTAAATCAATAGTTAATCCAATTATAATGTTCAGTTATGATATTGAAACTATATTCTACATTTTAAGTGAAAATATAAATATATGTGAGCTGTGTAAAAAGACATTAGAATCGAATTATATAGTTTTTCATCGCCAACAACAATATAAATCTATTGGCCCATATGATAATGTTAGTGATGCAATAGATGAATTGGTGCAGCAGCAAAGATTGTATGGGGCATGCTACAAATGTGAGAAATCGTTGTCTCATATTAAAATTCTAGACATTTAAAACTTATATTATAATTCTGTACTAATAATTATACATATAATAAAAAATCAATAAATTGTTTAAAATGGCTCTAATAAAAAAAATCAATGAATTAAATGAATATAAAAGTTATTAAATTATCAAATATTGCTTTTTATTATTTTTATTATTATATAAAATTTTATTATCAGGTTTGGGATAAATTCTTCTTCTTTCATAATTTTTCTAAAGAAAATCTCCTATTAATATGTTGACTATAAAGTATTTATTTATTTGTTATTATAAGACAAATAAATAGATTTAAATCAATCATTATTGGGATGGCTATGGATGAGGTAACGTTCTGGTGTGAAACCATAAAAGCCGGTGAAAAGTATTGTATATGTCAAGCAGTATGGAAAAATTTTATTTTTGTGAACGCGAATATTAAAGAAAATGTAATGGAAGTATATATGACTGTCGAATATGGCACAAGGTGTCTAATTATGCGTTTAAAGCATGGTGAAAATATATCTTATTTAGGCGATTTTTCGTTTAAGCCATGGCGACACTGTAGAATTGAGACAATTGGTAAATTTTTAATTATATTAAAAATAGTATTGTGATTAATTTATATTTTAGGTGGAGACCTTGTGGTGCGAGGTAATGCTCTAAGTGGGGCAATGAGTCATAAAGCAAATAATCATTTTCATACAAAATGCCCATTTAGTGATGAGGATGATTGGCAATTTTATAAACCAGCTAAAGATGTAGAAAATGATGATGATGATTATTAAAAATATACCAAATTTTAAAAACTAATTTACGCTCACTCAGTAAGTAAGAATCAATCATTATGCTAACACTTGAAGATTTTAAAGATCTTAAACTCATTACCGAGTTTGATATGGAAAATGAAGCAACATCTCCTTTATTAAATAATTTAATACATAAAATAATAATTACAAATATGTTTTTAAATGAATATGAAAGCTATATGTTAGATGAACATAAAGAGCAATTTGAAAAATATTGTAAATCAATGAAGAAATTTGTATTAGAAGAAATAAAACATACAATTTATGGCCATCACTTTTCAAGTTGCATATGGGCTTCTGATAGTGTGACATCAGGACCGGATACATGCTCATGTATTAGTTTTACATACATTGATCAATGTTGTACAAAACTTATGAAATTTTATATGCGTTTATCCACTAGATCAAAGTAGACGTGAAATAATCTTCAGTCATCAACGTAAAGTTGAAGTAGAAGGAAGTTACACCAGTAAAAATATATATATATATATATTTATATAATTTTAAATATGTGTGCATTAAAGCAATTAATAACATTATTATTCACAATAACTTTGTGTAATGTGAGTTTTGGTGGTGTAATACCACTTAATCTTGATAGAAATAGTAATGCTAATATGGAGTTTTCATTACGATTACCAAACAATGAAACTGTGGGTGTTGAACTTATATTCAAAATCTTAACAAACACCACAGAAAAATCTCTTACTACTAAGGGTACAAGGGAAACTATGAGTACACAAAGCCCTGAATATGAATCCATATCTGTTACAGCTGAAGAGGCTATAGAAGCGTTTAGGCAAGATTTAATTAGAAAAGAATCTGAAATAGCTGGAATTATTGAAAGCGAAAATGTTTTTTACAGACATTTTAAAATGGAATTTGAAGATCAAGCATTAACAGTTCGTTGTACATATGATAGTAACTTTAGGAAACGATCACTTTCAATCTCCTGTTTCGAATATCATGAGTTTGAGACAGAACGGATTTTGAGCAATGGTGAAGTTGAAACTTTTATGAGACATGACCCGGGTTATAAGTCTGATTTGAAAATCATAAATTATAAGCAGATGAAGCAAACATACAAAATGAATATTTCATAAAAAAAAATTATGAAATAAATTTATTACAGGATGTTGTGAAATAAATCAAAAATAATAATGTTACATAATAAGTTTTTTATTTTAAAATAAATTTTTTATATTAATTATAATACATCTGTTTTATTTATCCAAGAATTGTGATGTGAAGCGAATCCAAGCCATTTAACAAGCACCATATTACCCTTTGTTTTCAATATTTTCTCAACAAGATAATGATTTGGATATTTAACTTTGTTTATTTCATATTCATAAAATGCTCCTTTTATAGGGTTGCCCTCATAGTCTTCTAAAATGTATGTTGTTGGATTTGTTATCTGAATGTTTTTAATTTTGAATATCTCAGTAGTCCAGTTAGGTGTATACCCCTTTTCAAAAACATGTTTGTACTTGCTAATACGTACAAAATCTCCAACCTTTAATTTTCCAATATTAGCCATTTTAATGTTGGAATATACTGTTGAAAGCAATTGTTTTTCTTTTTGCTTATTAACATCACAAGGATACATTTTAATAGTACGGTGTTTAGTATGGTTATATTCATATACCAATGTTTTTACTATATTATGCCAACGATAAGAACCACTCATACTAAATGTTTTCCACATTTTCGCTTTTAAAGTTCTATTGAATCGTTCAACTATCGATGCTTTTAATACACTAAATGTTGAATAGTGATTAATATTATATTTTGCGGTGAGTGTTTGAAAAGTCTTATTGTAGAACTCGGTTCCATCATCAGTTTGCAGATTTATGGGGATACGGCCTTCAGACAATATAGATTGAAACGCTTTGCTTACATTCAATCCAGTTTTGTTCTTAATAGGTATTGCCCAGCCAAATTTCGAAAATGTATCAATTATTGTTAGCATGTACCGATAGCCTTTATTTTGTTTGGCATAAGCACCCATTTCAACTAAATCCGCCTGCCATAAATCATCTAGACCTTTTTGAATAACACGGCGACGTTTAAAGTTCTTACGTGCAGGCTTATGCAACTCATCAACAATAACTTGTCTATTATTCAACATTTTATGAAACAATGCACTTTTTTTTATCTTTTACTTATACCGCATCTATTTTAGATTTTATATATTTTCGCATTGAAAGTACAGTCTCATTAACATATTCCTCAACATTTTTCTTATAATCAGCTACCATTTGCTCTACCTCAACATAAGACTGATTCATATTTTCTTTGAAATCATTATATTCAGCTTGAAGTTCACCTATTCGCTTATCTGTATGTGGTTTTGATTCTTCACTACTTTTCTTACATTTATCCGTCATTTCTTCCAATTCAACATATGAATGATTCATATTCTCCTCGAAATTTTTAAGCTCACCTTTGATTAAATTTATTTGCATATCTGAATATTGTTTAGACTCTAAATATTTATTACTAGTCTGTTGTAGATAATTATTAAGTTTATTATCAACATATATTTTAGTTGCAGCATCATTATCCTCATCAGGTTGTGTGATATTAATAATTTTTTTATGTTTCACATCATAATCACCATTTAAAGTTAAGTTAAACCCCACACCAGGCGCTCCAGGGGGGCCTCGCATACCCTCTCCAGATCTCTTGTTATTGCGACCAAACTTGTCTAAAACCATTTTTATTGTGATTTTATATTGTCTATGTTGTAGTATTTATATAATAATATCAGCTTCTCTTAGTTCCTCTATAATTGATATAATTTCATTATTATGATTATTATGTCCGGCACTATGTGAGGCTATCAATAGTCTTAATCTTTCAACCAATTCATTTGGATCATCCCAGTATACATAATCTATTGCGTTTGATGAGAGTTGCATGTTTACACCATGACCTACTTTACTTTTTCTAGTAGCATGAGTATGGTGAAAAAGATTCTTAATTATATTTTGATATTTGAAGCTTCTATTACCATTTATTTGTTGATTTTCATCAAAATTACGCTTATGTGCATTTGTGGTGGTTAAAATTTCTTTGTATTGCGCTAAATCATTTTCAGTATAGTTTGTGGGTTTTTTCTTAAATAATAGCTCAAATAGTCCAATTGTTCCACTATATGTTTTATCATCAATTAAAATATCATTATTAGAAGTAATTTCTAGATTTGAATTTCCAATTTTCCAGCCCCCAGTTGATAAATTCTTGTGTGGGCCATATTTTATATCTTGACTAGATGTATTGAGTGTTTTTAATAAGTTTTGTGATTTTGAAAATATATCATGTGATTTTGGTGTTGAATCATAACGTAATCTTTTGGCTGTCATATTAACATCATTATCAACATCATCATCATCATCATCATCATCATCATCATCATCATCAGTAATACTTATTGATTCTGGTTTAATAGTCTTAGATTTTGAGTATGATGGTGTTTGATATAATGAATTTGTGTTGCCATATGATTCTCGAAATGGTGTAGAAGTTTTATGCTTTTTAAACTCTTTTTTAATTTGTTTTGGCCCGAAACTAGAGTCTTGTTCGTCTTTAATATCAATTTGTTCTGGTTTTACTGTATCAACAAAATCTTTCAAAGGTTTACTAATAGATTTAAATGTATTTTCTAAGGTTGCATCAGCCATTAATCTTCCTGTTTTTAAAATTTCATATTTTTGTCGTATAGCATTCCTAGTTTTTATAATATCTTTAATTAATTTTTTATTCATATTATTTTTTTAATTTCCTTGAGAACGGGTCTGTTATCATCAAGTATTGCAACAGATCTGATTTTAATTCAAACCGAACAGGTAACAGCCCCGTTTTAATTCAAACAAAACAGGTAACAGGTCTGTTTTAATTCAAACAGAACAGGTAACTGGCCTGTTTTAATTCAAACAGAACAGGTAACAGGTCTGTTTTAATTCAAACAGAACAGGTAACAGGTCTGTTTTAATTCAAACAGAACAGGTCTGTTTTGATGTAACAGGTCTGTTGTAACAGACCTGTTTGATGTAAGGTGCCGGTATTAGAACATATCTGTTATGTTGAACTGTTTACAATTATCATAACATCGTGGCGGGCATATTGGGATGTTTGCCTTTAAATGATATTTTTTAAATAATAAAGCATTTTGTAGTGAACAACAGCCTTGATGTAAACAACACTTCGCGGTATTATGAATTTGTTTTAATGTTTTTAGGTTTGGACATCCAAAATCCTCTAAATTACGTATTATTGCAATATTTCCAATAATATTTTCGAGCCATTTTTGTTTTTCTATGCCTTTAACAAACACTATTTGATTTTTCAGAGTTTGAATTAAATATTTTTTCACTTCCCCATACCCAATAAATCCTGCCGACCACTTAATTCCATGATGATTATGATAAAGCCAATTAACTTGACTTTGTTCATCCGCTGATAATGCACTAAATTTACATGGTGGTTTTATAATAAAATGTTGAGTTCTATCGTTAGATGATAAAGCGATAGCAATTTCTTTTGGGATAAAATCATTGGCCGCATTTTTAAACCCCTGCATATCAAAGTAAACGTATTGAGCCATCTTACTCGAACAAGAGATTCAATTTAAATGATTATGATTTTTATAAAAGTATAAAGTTGTCAAATTGTTTTCTATATCGCCCTCTGTCCATGGGACTATCTTTATTAATAACTAGAAAGCCATATTTATCTTTCCAACATTTTTGACATATGTTTTGAAATTGATTTAATGTCATATCTGTGTTGACATGATCATTATATACATGTCGCAAATTCATATCATCTTGTTTGAAAATAATTATGAAATTAGCGTTATCACGTACTAAATGTTTTGGTATGTGTGTGTAAGTTTGACATAGGTAAAAGCTGTCAATTTCATTATGACGTCCCATACAGAAATAAGAGCGCATATTATCTTGTTTACCACATGCTACATCATCAAAAATAAAAATAGAATTTGGTTTGGCCTCTGCAGGTGGAATAACTTCACTACCATCTGAAAATGTATTATATCCCATGCCTGATATTGGTTTTATTATCCTCCTCAAATATTCATATTTTGGTTGATACAATGATTTTGAATAAATATAAATGTTTTCATATTTCAAGCCATTTGGGTGTTCAAGTAGGCTTAATATAACATTGGTCTTTCCGCAGTTTGAGGGTCCCGCAATTATACCCCTTATGCTGTTTGGAAATAATGGTCCATGTTTTAATTTTTCCTTAATATTACAATTCACATCAGCATTCCTTATTGGTAAACTGAGGTGTTGTTTTAAAAACTTCATCTTTATAACTAAGCGATTAATAATTTTATCTTACCTATAAAGTACTTTGCTTGCAGTTTCTTTATTCATAAACAATTTAACCGCCTAACCAAAAATATACTACTAGAAAAAATGATTTTACATAATAATTTCAGTTGTAAAAGACCTATAACGGGGGGAGGACTCATAAATTCAACAATTAATAAATTACCTTTTGAGTTACATTTACCTGGATATAATTATTGTGGACCTGGAACTAAATTACAAGAAAGATTAGCTAGAGGTGACGAGGGTATAAATAAATTGGATTCAGCGTGTAAGGAGCACGATATTGCATATTCAAAATTTCGTAATACACCAGACCGAAATATAGCAGATAAAATATTAGCAGAAAAGGCTTGGCAACGTGTTCTTGCAAAAGATTCAAATTTATCTGAACGTACCAGCGCATTATTGGTAACAAACATTATGAAAATGAAATCTAAGCTTGGTATGGGTATGAAGAAGAATAAAGCTAGAAAAAATAAAAATAAGAGTAGTTCTAAAAAGAAGACACTTTTTCGTAAAGCTGTTCGCGATGTAAAGAAATATATAATAAAACATAAACCTAATGATGTAAAAGAGGCAATCAAAATGGCTATGAATACATCAAAAAATATAATTTCTAATAAATCGTTAGCTGAAGCACCGAGAATAATTCCTATACCAAAAACTGGTGGTGTTTTACCATTTTTAATACCGCTTTTCGCGGGACTTTCTGCAGTTGGCGCACTATCTGGTGGTGCTGCAGGAATAGCTAAGGCAATAAGTGCAGTAAAAGATGCTAAGAAAAATTTTGATGAAAGTCACAGACATAACAAAACAATGGAAGCTATTGCCATAGGTCGAGGATTATATTTGAAGCCATATAAAAAGGGTCATGGTTTATATTTAAAGCCCCATTCAAAAAACTAATTCATACGTTACCCAAAAATAGACCATTAAATGAATTAGATATATATAAATATGCTGAAAAAATACCACACTTTCGTGGAGTATTTATGAGAAATAATCTACCAAAAAACCCATGGAAAATAGAATGTGGTATTTTGAATTTGGATGATTCATCTGGTCCCGGAACTCATTGGGTAGCGTACTACAAAAACAACGAAAAATCCAAGTATTTCGATAGTTTTGGAAATCTAAAACCACCAATTGAACTTGTAAATTATTTAAATAGTAACATTACATATAATTATAATACGTATCAAAACTATGACACTGTAATATGCGGGCAATTATGTTTAAATTTTTTATTCAATTGTTTAGTATAATAGAAAACTAATAAATAAATATATTTATGATGTATACAATGATCATATGTTTTAAGTTTTATTTTATTTTGTTTGGGTATATATTCGTTGACAATTGAAAAAGTTCCCTCTGTTCTTATCAACAACCATGTCGTTAACACTTACTTTTACTGGAAATACCTCAGTTTTATCAACAGAATATTTTCCTCCATTAGAAATATCAGATGAATATGTTTGCGGTCTCGTTGACTTTCAAACATATAATTCTATACCGAATATAGATAAAATAAATAATTTATTTCATATAGGTGATGAGATAATTGAGATTCCGATTGGCTCATATGAAATTGACGATATTTATAATTACATAAGTAGTGAGTTATTGAATAAAAATAGTACCCATAAAGTTGAAATACTGGCCAATAATAATACTTTTAAATCTGAAATAACTGCAACTGCAGAGATAAATTTTAGTAGTGAGCGATCTATTGGGCAACTGCTAGGTTTTAGTAAACGTGTACTACCTAAAAATAAAAAACATATATCAGATTTACCTGTAAATATAAATAAGGTAAATGCAATTCGAATTGAATGTAATATTATTGTGGGGTGTTTTTTGAACAATGTACCAGCACACACTTTGCATGAGTTCGCACCGGAGGTAGGACCGGGCTATAAAATCATAGAAGTCCCTCAAAACGTTATCTATTTACCAGTGAACTTCAAGAGGATAACAACAATCACCTTAAAAATCGTTGACCAAGACGGCGATCTAATAAATTTCAGGGGTGAAGCTATAACAATAAGATTACATTTGAAAAAACAACAGTCATAGTATGTTAATTTACAATAAAGATAAATATCACCAAAATAACATCAACACAATCACACAATTGCGAACCACGCAGCAACCAAGACCTATTAAAAGGAAACCTCTTACACCCAGTAACAGGATATATTTAAAAAATATTGGTTTAAACTTAAAAAGTAAATGAGTGACATACTTAGTATAACACAAGGTGCTATTTATGATAATAGTATCACAAAACATGAGTATCATACCTATACATCTTTCCTAAATTCATTCAACACTAGCGATGAAATTCGCATTTCTGTGCAACAACAAGATCTTAATCTGCTACCTTGCGAAAGTTTTTTATATATTGAAGCAGCTATTACCAAAGCTGATGGAACAATTAGCGAGACGGCGAAATTAGTTAACAATGCTGTAGCATTTCTCTTTGATGAAATTCGTTATGAATTGAATGGTGTGGAAATCGATCGGAATAGAAATACTGGGATTACCTCAACACTTAAAAACTATATTTCATTCGATAAAAGTGAAAGTAATAGCTTATTAAATGCAGGTTGGTCGCCAACGAATGATATTACACCAACAGGTGGACACATTAATTTCTGCGTACCATTGAAAATGTTGCTGGGGTTTGCTGAAGATTATAAAAAAATAATCGTAAGCGCAAAACATGAATTGATATTACATCGTGCGAGAACTGATGATAATGCCGCACTCACCAATGCTGATTATAAGTTTCAAATTTTTAAATTACAATGGCGAATACCTCATGTAACTGTAGCCGATAATGTTAAATTAGGATTATTGAAAATATCGGAAAGTGATAAGCCAATTCAAATGAGTTTTCGAAATTGGGATATGTATGAATATCCAGTTTTACCTACAACAAATCAACATTCATGGGTAGTTAAAACATCTACCCAACTTGAAAAACCACGATATATTGTTTTCGCATTACAAACAGATCGCAAACTACAAAAATCTAAAAATTCTAGCAAATTTGATCATTGTGATTTAACTGATATCAAAGTACACTTAAACTCTGAATCATATCCATATGATGATTTGAATATTATTTTTGCAAGAAATCGATATGCTTTACTCTATGAGATGTATAAAAATTTCCAACAATCATATTATGGCAGACAAAGTGAACCGTGTCTAAGTTGGGGTGAATTCAAATCAGCTGCGCCAATTATTGTTATAGATTGCTCACATCAAAATGAATCAATTAAATCTGGACCTGTTGATGTAAGACTTGAATTTAAAACTTCAGCAAATATACCAGCAAATACATCAGCTTATTGTCTACTGCTCCACGATCGTATAATTGAATACAACCCATTTTCAAGTGAAGTTAGGAAGCTAATTTAAACTAAAAATGCTTATTATACATTTTTAAAACAAAATAAAATATTTGATATTTTGTTTATATTATAAAATTCATGTTCAATCCTGTCGCTACGCATAAAATAATTATTGTGCTTTAAGAACTTAAATAAATATTATTGATTTAGTTCAATCAAGATCGCGGTTAAATACACATAATATACGCAACACAAATAATGGATAAATTAAAAGAGATGAAGTATGCTATAAAGTCAGCAAGCATTAAAAATGTTGTTAATAAACCGGAAAAAGATGATGAACAAAAAAAGAAGGAGCGGGAAAGGACAACAAACATCCCCTATAAGAGGCTATAATTTTTTTTCATTAAAATAATTAAAAACAATCATTTTATAATTATTGAATATAATGTTTTTTTTATTTAAATATTATAATAAAAACTAATATTATAACTAATTAATTTTGTTTTTTTGTTACATTTATTATTTTAAATAGAATTGCAAAATTTTTGAACACTTCTTCTGATAGTTGTTGAAATTAGTGGATATATTTTTACATATACAGCAGTTATTAGTAGATGTAGTTTTATTTTTTATGCAGCTTAAATAATGACATCCATATATTGAACTTACATCCTCAAATATTTTTTATAAGTTTCAAGCGTTTTTTTATCTTCTTTACGTAAAACACCATCATATTCATATAAAATCTGTTTTATATTTTCTAGTAATGCTGTTAAATCCACATAATGTGCCATGACTTAATTGTTTCAATTCAAATATATAACTAACAATAATTTATAGTAAAATAAAAAATATAATTATTCATAAAAATCTCTTATCAACATATGTTTATATATATACATACATTATATTTACATAAAGTTAATTATTATTTTCTAAGCTATAATGCCCCCATGGTAAAGTATTATATGAATTTACTAGTAATGCTCTCTTATCATCATGAGGACTCAATGCAATTTTAGATTGCTTTATACTACATACATTATGGTTTTTGGAACGAATTAGATTTTGACTAATGATTTTATTTTCTTTAATGTTTAAACAATCTAAATAATCATTAAATGTTATTTCATTAGCAACAATATGTTTTTTCACGCCTTTAGCCTTTTTTACTTTATCAGCGCCATCAACCCTAATCGCATACATTTTTGATCTAAGACCAACAAATTCGCTAATAATTTCACCATTCATTTCATCTTTCATTAAACCCAAAACTTTTTTATTAACTAACGGAATGTTATATATATTTGATGGTGAATAGTCGCTTGTATCAAAATATTTGTGACAGTCTGCGTTTAATACAGTATAAATATCATCACATGATACTTCATAAATTAAACTGTCTGTGTCTGTATACAACACTGTACAGTTTTCATGGAATTGGGGTTTCATATATTCATAGTGAAATTCATAAATCTTAATTTTAGATATATCTAGAATTGACATACCAACATAGATTGGTTTATTAAACATTATTTCACCCTTTTTCATTTCTATTGCTACCAAATTTTCACCAAATATGGTTGAATTTTTGAAGTTTGGTGACGCAATAAGTGAGTTGGCTCCATATCTACCTTCCCACTTTGTTTTTAATTTCACAACACTATATTTTCTAACATTCTCCATAGTCTTGCCGAAAACTGCATTGTTCATCAGTTTGAATAGATCTTTTTCAAACTCATTTCTAGCTCTTGCTCTCAACCGTGTATTTAAATCAATATATTGTTTAAGCCATGGTGATTGTTTAAATTGTAATATTCTATGAATTTTTACTAATTTAAGCCCATTATTGAGTGCATGCTTTAAACTTTGATAATGAATTACATATCGGGATTTATTGTTTTGTGTTGCCAATAGTTTTGGGTATTTAGAGTTAGGTTGTGTAGTGTGTTCTGAACAAAATGGTAAGTCTTTATGTAAATCATGAAGCTCCTTCGGATACTCCAAATCAACTTCGAGAATGTATCCAATTGGAGATGTATCACTAATTGTATTAACATCAAACTCACAACATCCAATCCAACAAAAATCTCCATATGGTAAATATTGCGACATTGCCCACCCATATTGATTGTTTATGTCAAAGTACATAATGAAATTATTTATTATGTTGGAGTCATAATCTTGCACATATTTATGATTTGCCTTCGAGTATCTTTTAGAACATTGACTTAGGCCACCTCTAATACCCCTTTCCACAAACAGAACCATATCTATGTCGGTAAGTAGTTCTAAATTTATCTTGGTATACTTCAACATTGCATCCCAAGTATATCCTGGTAGAGTGTAGTAATGTGCTGGATCAAGGGTATATTCTTGAATACATTGAAACCTGAATTGTTCAAATACATCCGCCAACAATAAAACATCAGTTTTCAAGTACAAGTCTGAATATTCACCTAAATTCTTTATATTAAATTCAATCCACACTTGTTGCGCATGTAAGTAATCTTCTTCTGATATATGCGAATTATTTAATTTATTATAAAATTCCGATATATTTGGAAGTATTGTGTCAGAAAATTTATTGAATTCTGTAATATAATCATATGGATAAACACCCTTTCGTGTTAACAGCTGAAGTTTTGAATTTGATAAATTTTGAAATTTGGATTTTAATTCTGGAAAATTTTCTAAATTAGAAGCTAAACCAGCTAAACTTTTACTCATAAATTTATAGGAGTCTATAAATCGTAATTTTATTGAATAATCCGACACATTCTTTGTGAAAGAAATATACCTTTCCTTATTAATTGGCAATAACTCTATTTCCCCAGGAAAATCTATTGCAATTTCTTTTATTATGAAATGCGCATCATAACCACTAAGATTATGAAAAATTATTGGTACAACATGTTGATCTTTAAAATTAATATTGCATTTCGAGTGAGCAGCGCCCCGATATTGTCCAGTTAGATGGCAATGGTCTCTTACTTTAATATTTTCGTCATCATCAAAAATATTTTCACAAATGTAACATATTGTTGCCAATCGATAGTCATATTTTTGTTGATTAGTAAGTTGATCCATTGGTAATGGACACAAAAATACTGTCTCTAAATCTTCAACAAATTTTTTTAATTCACACGTAAACCATTTGATACAGTCCTCACCACGATAAGATTTAAACGATGATAATGTATCATCATAACTACATTTAATATAATAAGCTATACTACAGGGGGCGTGTTTCTGAATTATATTCCTATCACTAGAAGGAATTAGTATACATTCTAGGTCCGCATAAATAACAAACGGACTCTTAATCTTATATTTATAATTTTTAAAACCTACATTTTTATTATTCTCACCAGGTAGATTAATCCTACAGGAGTTCATTTCCCCACAGTCCACTTCATGTGTTACCAGCTTTTGTTTGGTACTAAAGTATTGCAGACAGCGATTGCAAATATGTTTACGTCCATTTTTTTTTGATAGTTGAGATGAGATGAGTCTTGATAGATTTTTTATCCAACAATAATGATATCTATGGGGTTGTTCTAGATAATCAGCATCATTTTCACTGTTTTCATCTTCATATTCATAATCATCTTTATATAGTAGCAAATTAATAAGCTTCGGAGCAGATTTTTTAATGCTTTGATAAGCTGTAACTATTCTAAATCCATATTTGTTATTTCTAATCAGAGTGAAAACATTTATTGCTATTTCATTGTTTCGTTTCTCAAATAATGGAATTTGTTTAATTGTCATTGGAAGCGTAATTCCATTCAAATTTAATACTTCAGCATAATTTGGATATGAAGTTGTCAAATTTGAATGTCTATATGTAGGATAAAGAGCCGATACAACCGACCATGCAAAACATGCATTATCTAGATTTTTAATATTAATACAGGCCTTTTTATCTGCTATTTGCTTTGGCAATTCGATGTATGAAGATGCGTGTAAAAGTGTATGCTTATTAATATTCAAAGTTAAATTAATAATTGTCAACAGAGCCCATCCACTATTTCTCTCCTGAAATTCCTCAAGTTGTGTGAGAATTGATTGTGAAATATTATTTTCAAACCATTCATCTAGATTTGAATTCAAATCTAGTTGATGTGTTTTTGTACATATATACTTAATATCTCTAACTTCCTCTTTGCCCTGAATCAATACAAACTCACCACAAAAGGATGCATTTATCTTGATGGTTTGATGTTTCTTCAGGATACTCTCAATATTTACTCTAAATGCATTTTTAGTATCGTGTAAAAAATTCTTCGGATCCTTATGGGCTAAATTTGAAATAACTCCTGTACATATTCTTGAGCTAAAGGCTGAGTTTACTATATTCCATTCAACAGTTTTAGATATAATTTTTCCACTTTGGCCACCACCTATATGTAGCTTTGCTTTTAAGATATGTTGATACGATAAAGTTTTCGCAATTTCACTTTCTATGTGCCTTTTTGTGCCAGGTAAAACATCTTTTTTAATTATATTATAAAATTCACTAATAACTGTATTACATTTTTCGCTCCATAAAATGTATGTAACTAATGGTATTGGTGCATCTGATATTGTTACTGATTTAATGCTTTTAACAGTTTCATTTAATTCATTGATTTTTTTTATTAGAGCCATTTTAAACAATTTATTGATTTTTTATTATATGTATAATTATTAGTACAGAATTATAATATAAGTTTTAAATGTCTAGAATTTTAATATGAGACAACGATTTCTCACATTTGTAGCATGCCCCATACAATCTTTGCTGCTGCACCAATTCATCTATTGCATCACTAACATTATCATATGGACCAATAGATTTATATTGTTGTTGGCGATGAAAAACTATATAATTCGATTCTAATGTCTTTTTACACAGCTCACATATATTTATATTTTCACTTAAAATGTAGAATATAGTTTCAATATCATAACTGAACATTATAATTGGATTAACTATTGATTTACTTCACTGGAATATCGAAATTACTTATAACTAATTTTGAGAATGCTTTGGTATTTATACAATTTCCCCCACCAAGATTTTAAAATCAATAAATATTTTTCACCATGCATACTAAGATAAAAAACCCTCCCCCACATTAAAGATTTCCTGGGCTGCATCCTGAGACCTAAGATAAAAACCCATACACATAATTGATTACAGATTCTAATTTAATGTTTTACCAATATTTTTCATCCCATACAAAAAATTGTACAGATTCTAATTTCACCATACATAAAAATTTTTCTAGCGTGGGAATTTTTTTTTCATATATCAAAATATTAATTTTTTACAAACCAAAACAAAAACATTCGTGATAACCAAAAAATAGTTTTTTTGTGCAAACCAAAACAAAAAAAACTTTCATGATAAGCACAAAGTTTTTCGCGCCTTTTTTCATTCATCGAAAAAAATAATCATCTACTCACAATATTTACTATCGCAACAGTAAAGCTTTTACTACCATCACAGTACTCAAATCTACTCACGCACACGCATTTCTCTCAACACACACACACACACACACACACACACACACACACACACACACACACACACACACACACACACACACACACACACACACACACACACACACACACACACACACACACACACACACACACACTCTCTCTCTCACACACACACACACACTCTCACACACACACACACACACACACACACTCACACAAAGCTAGGGTTGTGTATGTACCGGGTGCCCTCTGTGAAAATGTGGTACAGGGTGTCCTCTGTTAAACTGTGTTCCAGAACTCTCCTAGTTTACCTACTAAAGTTCATTAGTATTTAGTTTATTAATTTCATTATTAATATAATTAGCGTAATCCTGATATAATACGCCGAACAATTTGTTAGCTACTGTTCCAACTATATCTAATGGTGATCTCGCTCTTCTAGTTATAGTATCTGAGTGGCGATTCATTTTATATAATAGTACATTATTTTGTTCCAGAACATTTAATTTGTGCGTCAGTTCGGTTGCTGTTGCTTTGCAATAATAGTTGAATGCTTGAGTTTGATTGCAGATAGATTATATCTCCTTTGTATAGTGCTGGAATCCGTTGAACTCTGCCCAATAAGCGCTTAAATTATAGAATACGTAAATATTCCATTCGCTTGTAATTGTTTGAATTTGCCCCATATCTTTCAAAATAAATTCAAATTTTACAATTTCTATATCCTTATTTGTTGTTTGTGCTGATAACGGCCTTATGAGCATCGTCATAGTAATAAGTAGCAATGATTTAATAATTTTACCATTACGAAGTTTTCTTTCACTTTTTTGTGATTTACGTTGTTCTTGGTCGGTATTTGGTTTAGGCAATTCTATATTTTTAGTGTCATCTTTGTGAATATTATTTTCTATTGGAATTCAGACATGCTTCGATTTGACTTAAAACTGTTGACAGTTCTTCAAATGTCAATGTAGTATCTTGAATTGTTCTTTTTAAATGATGTTTTACTCCCTTCACACCAGCTTCCCATAGGCCCCCAAAGTGGGGAGATGCTGGAGGTATAAAATTCCATTTTATATTTAAGTTTTGAATAGCTTCAACAACTTCTTCTTGATATTCTTTTCTGAAATCATTAAAGTTTTTATTTAAAATTTTACTTGCCAGAACAAAATTGGTCCCATTATCGCTATACATATTTTTCGGTAATCCTCTTCTTCCTACGAATCGTTTAAATGCTGCTAAAAATGCAGTAGCTGTCAAATCGCTTACAGCTTCTAAATGTATCGCTTTAGTGGACAAGCATACGAATAACGATATGTAGCCTTTGTAGCACTTATTACCACGTCCTCTCGAAATTCGTATATTGATGGTACCTGCATAGTCAACTCCAACACTAGTGAATGCTTTTGTTGTTTGAAGGCGCGTTTCTGGGAGATTTCCCATTATTTGTTCTCTTGTTTTCGAGCTATATCTGAAACACTGAACGCAACGATGAATTGTTTGTTTTACAGCACTAAAACCCTTTACAATCCAGTATTTTTGCCTTGTCATGGCTAAAGTAAGGTTTGTACCACCATGTAATACATCAATATGACTCTGCCTGATGACTAATGTTGTAAAATGATTTTTATATGGTAGAATTATTGGATGTTTTGCTTCCCATGGCATATTTGCATTTTCTAGCCTACCTCTAACCCAAAGAATCTTTTCGTCATCCAGAAATGGATTCAAATTTTTAATTGAACAGTTATTTGGTAATAATTTGTTGTTGCTTAATATTTTAATTTCTTGATAAAATTCCTGTTGCTGTACTACTTTGATAATACAATTAAACGCTGCTTGTAGTTCCTCTGGATTTAAACTTATGTTCTGACGAACTTTATTTTGTTTGTTCCTACAATTGTTAAAAAATCTTAAAATATTTGCAACAACTCTTACCATTCTTTTTATGGATGAAAATTTTTCAATTATTGGATTTTGTTGGTCATCTACAGAGGCTAGTAGTACAGTTTTCCTTAACTCCAATTCTGTACCTATAATTGGGGCAAAAACCTTTGGCCAATGAGTTTCTTCAAGTTGGAGCCACTTGGGACCATTCCACCATAGTTCATGTTGTTTCAGTGCTTCTGGATTAAGACCTCTAGAAGCACTATCAGCAGGATTTTGCGATGATATTACATGTCGCCATTGAAGACAGCTCGAGTATTTTAAAATTTTAGTTGTTCGATTGGATACAAATGAATTCCATTTATAAGGCTGACATCGAAGCCACGATAATACTACTGTAGAGTCTGTCCAGTACCAAATTGACATTTTTTCTATATGCAAACTTTCTGTTATTTTATTACCCAATTCCGAAAGTAGAACAGCACCACTTAATTCTAGTTTTAGAATTCTTAATTTTGATTTAATAGGTGATACCTTTGTTTTTGCTGTTAATAATCGTACAGACGTGTTATTTGCTTCATCTGTAATGCGAATGTATACAACAGCTGCATATGCTTTAGCTGACTCATCGCAGAAACCATGAAGCTGCACTGATAAATTTCTTGTCCAGTTTACCCATCGATGAATGCGAATCGTTTCTAAAATTGGTAAATCTGATTTTAATTTGTTCCATTCTTTTAAAATATTTTCTGGAAGTTGATCATCCCATAAAATGCCTGCACTCCAAATATCCTGAAAAATAATTTTTATTTTTATTATTATAGGGGATAACAAACCAATTGGATCAAAAAATTTTGCAGCTTCCGATAAAAATTGTCTTTTTGTTGGATTTTCTATTGTAGGTTTAACAATTTTATACAGAAATGTATCATTCGATGGTTGCCAGTGCAGTCCAAGTGTTTTAAACGAGTCATCACAATTAATATTTTCTATATTTGTAGTATCCTCTGATTGATTTTCGAGTAGTTCAGCATAATTGCTTATCCATTTTCTAAGATGAAATCCTCCTCTTTTTAATAGTTTCATTGTATCTGATTGTATTTTTAACGCTTCTTCAACAGTGTCGCAGCCAGATATCAAATCGTCAACATAAAAATCTCTAAGTACTATTTTCGATGCTTTTGGATATATATTTTCATCATCTTCTGCTAATTTTCTTAGTGTTCTGATAGCAAGATACGGTGCCGATTTTGTACCATAGGTCACCGTTGTTAATTGATACTCTTCCATAGGTTTATTTGGATTTTCTCTCCACAAAATTCTTTGATAATCATGTTGTTCGGCAGATATAAATATTTGCCTATACATTTTTTCTATATCTGCACAAAATGCAACTTTTTGTTTTCGCCATCGCAATAATATAGAATAAAGATCATTCTGTAAAACTGGGCCATTTAACATTTTGTCGTTTAAACTTATACCAGAATTAGTTTTCGATGAACCATCAAAAACTACTCTTAATTTTGTGGATCGACTATCTTGTTTTATTACAGCATGATGTGGCATATAATAAATTTTTCCAATTTGAGATAAACTTGGTGTGGGTGCTTTTTTCATATTATGTAATTTGATATATTCATTTATAAATTTTGTGTATTCAATTTTTAATTCTTTATCTTTTAAGAATTTTTTTTCACTAGTTTATCAGCTTCTGCAGTTAAACTACGTTTCAGATATAGTAGCTTCTGTGCGTTACCGATATCTTTATTATTTATAATGAGTTCATTAAATAGATTTTGAAATTGTTTCCATTCTAAAAATTCACCATTAAATAATGGAATTTGAACATTTGGTAGGTTAACATTTTTTCGATGAGCTTTGTCATCTTTATTTGCAATTTTTTCTTGTTGGTATATATTTATTTCTTGATATCTATCCTCCATTTCTTGATAGTATTCATTTTTTAAATATAATTCATAACTATTACCAGTAGTATAGATATAGGCATTCTAGGCCAAAAAAAAAAGCCTATAGGCATTCTAGGCCAACGACAAAATCATCCAAAATATTTTTTCTACATACAAAATTTATATGCATTAATTTTTTTGTTTGCCAATTATCTTATTCGCATTTTCAGGTGGTCGCGCATATTGTTTATTTTGTATTTTGAACTTGACATAATATAATTTTTTGGTAAGTAATAATATTATTGTCGCATTATCTTCTTCGCATTATGAATTACGTTTTTTATTAATTGCATTATACTTTATATGCAAATTACTTTGTTGATAATTTATTTCATAGGTCATGCATGATTTACAAATTATGTGATATTACTTTATGTTTTTTAAAAAATGATTTTTAAGTAGTAAATAATAAATTTAAACAGATAATTAAATTAATGAAGCAGAAATTTAATAAATTTTTCTAGTATAAATATAGGGGTTCTAGATCAACTCTACTTTCAACTGATCTAGAATCCCTATGTATTTTCCCATACAAAAATGTCGATGTAAAAATTTATACTACATGAAATATATTTAATATATTTCATATTTTTTCATATATAAAATGATAATTGCAGCAACAACAAAATTTCGATTTTTTTTTTGTTTTACAATTATCTTATTCGCATATATAATAATATTTTTGAACTTGACCTTTTTAACTTTTAAATTAAATGCATTTTAATTTCATGAATACAATTTGCATACAAAAAATTATACTTTTATTTATTCAGTAAAATTTATTGTGCATTGATCTTGAATTACAGCAACAACAAGAGTAAGTTTTTTATTCTTCTTGTTTGCTAGTTACATTATCCGGGGGCTGCACGCATGAAATATTTTTCAATATAAATTGAAAGTTTTATACATAATATGTATAATTTTCATTTCTGAAATTCGATTATGTCTTAGGATAAATTTATTATTAAATTTTAAAGATAAATTTTGATCATTTAAAAAAAAAAATTAAATTTGATTGTAAAAAATATATACATATTTGTAATCTAAAAAAAAAAAGCAAAAACTGAAAAAAAAATCTGAAAAATACAGAAGAATGCACATGCAAATGATTATTATGTTATTTTTCGAGATCGCGCAAATTGTTTATTATTTATTTTAAAGCAATGAACTTGACAGTATAAATATTTATTTGTTAAGTAATAATAATATCGTCATGTATCAAAATAAAATTACTTTCTGTTAGTGTAGACTCAAACCAGGTATGTTTGTAAATCCATATGTATGTTTGTAAACCAAAAATTTTCGCCACGCAATTTTAATAACTTTATTTCTTCTTATAGCGTTTAGTATTTAATAAATATGTATGATTTATAAAGTTCTACTTTAGTTTTTAAAATCCTGTTAACAACTGAGCATATAGAAACAGTTACTAATTTTTTAGAAAAATATAAAGATTTGTTAGATGAGTATAATTTAACAAAATTAGAAAATTTTGTCGTGAAATTAAATTCTTTAATACAAAGCGGTGTTATTAAATCAAAATTTGGAGAACATTATAAAAGTTGTATCTGGTCAGACAATAACGCAAAATCTGGACCTGATACATGCAGCTGTGTTTCGATAACTTTTAGATATAAGGACGCTTTAGATATTATAGAATATTTCAAAAACCTGTATAGAACGTTATTAACACAAATAGAAAATTTGAATTTATAAAAACATGATTCCATTTATACATCCGTTTACCATGATTATAGCAGGACCTTCAGGGTGTGGAAAAACAACTTTTGTGTGTAATATAATTCGCAGACACCATGAATTAATTCAGCCCAACATAACTAAAATAATTTGGTGTAACCCTGAATTGAATGCTGTTCCGAGGAATTTACCTTTTGAAAATATTGAATTTTCAAATAATATACCCGAGCAAATACATAACGAAAATGGAGATAACATCTTAATTGTATTAGATGATTTAATGCTTGAGACTTATAATAAACAAGTATGTGAATTATTTACAAAAGGATCACATCATAAAAATTTATCAATTATTTTATTGATACAAAATATTTTCCATCAGGGTAAATATTGTCGCGATATTTCATTAAATGCTAAATATTTAGTATTATTTAAGAATCCCCGTGACAAATCACAGATCATGCCCCTAGCAAGACAAATTTTTCCAGAAAAAACGCAAGAATTTGTAAGAGTATATAATGAGGCTACATCATGCCCACATGGTTATATTGTGTTGGACCTGACGCAAAACGTCAGTGAATTATACCGCATACGAAATAACATATTCGAAACAGATTATTGTATTTGCTACTGCACACCGAATGATTTAAATAACAAAGTATATTGTGAAAAATATGAAACGATTGAGGAAAAACCGACATATATTACATCTTTTAAAAGATTCAAATAAAAAATTTCGTAATAGTGTATTAAGGACTTGTGATGACGATGTTATAAAAACTTTAATTGAAATTGCAATAAATACTTTAAACGGAAATAATAAAGTTTCAAAAAAAGCCTTATCATTTTTAAAAAAACATAAAAACGCAATACGGTGTCTAACCAGTACCAATAAAACTCTGAAAGCAAAACGTCGAATACTTATTCAGAAAGGAGGATTTTTACCAGTGTTAATAGGAACGGTGTTATCTGGAATTATTGGTAAATTAATAGGTGATTATCAATCGAAAAATGAATAATATGCAGCGTATGATTGTTATACCACCCGAAGTGTTTTTAAAATTAAAAAAATTATTAAATGATGAAAAGAATTTGCATATTTTAAATCAAAATATGGAAAAACTTTTACATAATAAAAAATTAAATCCAATTCAGAAATGGTACATGTTAAGGCAAAATTTAGTAAAATATAATAATCTAAAAAGAATAGCTTTGTTGCCACCTACAGAATATAAAAATAAGTTTAACTCAGGTAAAAATGTCGAAACGCAAACAAAATTTAAAATATTGAAAGACAAAGAAACTCAATACGACTCTGAAATACAACAAAAAGATTTTAATAACATTAAGCAGCAAGAGTTTGATGATGAGGTTTTTAACTTCGATCCCGTAAAAGAACAACAACAACAACAGCAACAGCAACACCAACATCAACAGAAACAGCATCAGACACAATATGATGACGATGATATAGAAATGGATTTTGAAATGGATGACGACGATGCTGCTGACCTTGCTTTTACACAGACATTACCCGATGAGCGTTTAACCAGAAGATTATCTTCAAATGCAAATGTGAGAATGTATGATACGGATACAGGCGATATTATTGCGGTTGCACTTCCTACACAATCGCCTAAGAAATCGCCTATAAATACAAGACAGCGTGTACATACAACAGGTTCATTTATAAGACCTAGCATTCTATCAAGATATCCTGATGAGAGAAATTCAAATAAGCGAAAACAGTCGACACCATTAAGTAACTCTCCACAAAAACAATATAAGACACATTCTACACCGCCCCACTGGACTTTATTTAGATAAGATACAACCATAAGAATGAATTCTAGAGATGTTCTACATTACGTTATTTAGTAATGATTCTATGAATTTTTTCCCCGATAATACTCTGTCAACTTTTGAAAATAGAATACCGACACATTTGGATTTAACTAATGGTGATTGGAAAGTAGGCCTTTCAGAAATTTATACTAATGACTACCTACAAACTGATATTTATGATAAAAAAACAGCTGCTGTTATCTCATTGGGAGAAAATGAAGTTTGGGTAGGCTCTGGCACAAATAAGATAAAAATAATAAAACGCATGGGTTATACATTTTACCCAGAAGAAAAATCTCAATTTAGATTTGATGATTGGAAAATAAATTTATTACCTACACTTATTAACAATATAACACCATCTCAAGGGTTTACTAGGGCTGAAGTTTTAAAAGAATTTTATAATGAATTGTTAGTCACTCTATCAAATGACGCAGCTTATAAGGTTGATTACAAACCTGTTACAGCAGCAAACCAACTAAAATTAATACGAATATCAAGATCTTTTGACCAAGAGAGTTTCTTTTTAAAACAAAATACTGAATATACTATACCTACTTTAATAAAAGAACTCTTCCAACAAAAGCAGAATATTATTAACTACAGAAAAACAATAGTACAATTATACAATCGCGCAGTTGAAACATATAATGATGAAAAAAGTGGAATGGTAATGGTGTATACTGACATAATTCAACCAGAAATTTTTGGGAATAATAAAATACGTGCTTTGCGCGCAATAAATATTGATAACTGTAGAAAGCAAAAGAATATGGAATTTAAAAATGTACAATACGTACCAGTAGAAAAAAAGATTTTTGAAACTATTGCCTTTAATATTTCCGATCAGTATGGTAAAAACATAAATTTTGTGTCAAATTACAATCCAACAAAAATTGTATTACATTTTAAAAAATTTTCAAAAGCTATATAAATAAAAACATATCATAATAAAATGTCGTTTTAACTAAACATGCATAGTGAATACATTAAATACTACCAATCGCAAGTCGGTGGTAATATAAATGAAATAGGGCCGCTATTACAATCATATCCAAGAATACAACGAGGGCGCGGTCTTGGAAATTTATTTGCAAGTTTATTTCGTTATCTAAAACCTGCATTGGTTACAGGTTTAAATTTAATAAAAGACGAGGCTTTAAAAACTGGTTCCAATATTTTGTCTGATATAGCATCGGGAGCAAACCCAAAAGAAGTATTTCAGGATCAAGCCAAGGCAGGTTTACAAAATTTAAGAACTTCAGCAATAAACCAATTGCATTCAATGTACGGTAGTGGTAGAAAAAGAAAACGTAGTAAAAAATTGAAACAATTAACAAAAAAACGTAAAAGTATAAAAAGACGAGTAAAACCAAAATTACATTCAATTGGTAAAAGGCGTAGAATACAAAGAGTTGGAAAAATTAAAAAATCACGTATTTTAGATATTTTTAATTAAAAATGACTATTGAAGAATGCATGAAATCCGAGCTTGACCTTTTTGCAACACCACCTATACAAACAAGCATTTTACGATCATAGGAGGTCGTCTATAATCCGTTAGCCTCTTTAGATGCATCACCTTCTACAATCGAATTTGTCTCACTCGGTCATGGCGATACATACAGAGATTTGGCTTCAACTTATATTAAATTTAAAGTTCAAGTATTAAAAAGTGATGGTTCAAAATGGAATAATGATAAAACGGGTACAGGAGCTGATCAAAAACCGATACCACAACCAAGTGTGGTAAATAATTTATTACATTCAATGATTAAACAAGTAAATGTTACATTAAATGGCAAGAATGTAACATCATCCGATTCGTTTTACCATTACAAAACATATTTAGTTTCTTTATTAAGTTATGGAAACGATGCTGGCAACACTCATTTGGAAGGAGGGGGTGGGAAATGGATAAACCAAATGTTCATGATTACAATAACATTTGTTCCAAAGCAAGACAAAAAAAGTACAATAATTCTAATATTGTAGAGCTAATGGGAAAATTACATGTAGATTTTTTCAACACGCCTACTCTACTTTTAAACAATGTTGATGTGAGAGTTTCATTAACATTAGAAAAACCAGATTTTTATTTATTTTGTTCTGATACGGAAGACAGTTATTTAAAAATTCATGAAGCCTCACTATACATGAAACATGTAACAGTCAACCCTAATATTTTGTTGGCTCATATTTTGCAAAAACCAATGCAAAATATCACTACAAAAGAGGCGAATTAAAGACATTTACAATACCAGCAAACACTGCAAACATTTCACTAGACAATGTATTTATTGGGCAGTTACCAAACACATTATTATTTTGTATGACAAACAATGAGAATTTTAATGGAAAACGTTCAAAAAATCCTTATCTTTTTGATCACAATAATTTATCACAATTTCAGCTGTATGTGAATGGTGTACAAATACCGAACTCGCCAATTGAAACAGATTTTTCATCACTTTGTTGTAATACTAGAGCTTATTTAACATTGTTTAGAGGTACTGGTATTCACCATTCTGATAAGGGTCATCAAATAACAAAAGAACTTTTTGGCAAAGGTTATACAATATTAGCTTTTGATTTATCTGCTGATGGTTCAGGCAATGAAACATGTCAAAGCCTGTTAAATCAAGGTACGGTGAGAATTGAAGCAAAATTAAGTTCTGCATTATCATCAACAATAACATGTATTGTGTACGGAGAGTTTGATACGTCATTAGAAATTGATAAAAATCGAAATGTTTACACAAATTTATAAATAGCGTTGTAAAAAGTAATAAGTTTTATTACGCAAGCGAATGCGGTACGAGATACTACACACATAATGCCTAATAGAGCACCCTCATATGCCTTGGTGGACGTATCATTCGTTCGTGATAAGCTTATTCACTTTGGACGTAAAGTTACCATTGCCGGTATAGAAGAATCAAATAACGCAGTACATTACGAATATAAATATTTATATCCAACTACAAAAACAGCAACACCAGCAGAAACACAAAATTATGTTACAAATGGCAATTTATACAATGACAATATCACCGAAAGTTTAAACAAAAAATTAAACAAATTCGATATTATATTGATCAATGGAAAAGACAAAAAAGAGTTTTTAACTCAATATGTAAAATGCAATTCGAAAATTTACGATATTTCGAATCTAACAGAGCAACATGAATACGCAACAGATTACAGAAATTCTTCAGAAGAATAAATACACTAAAAACTATTTTAAAGGTGTATATGCTTTCAATCGTATACCAAAGCGATTTGTGAAAAAACCTATTTTCATAATTGTCAATTCTGATCCTGATACTAAACCAGGTTTGCATTGGTTCGTATTATATTTCCCAAAGTATGGTTGTGTAGAATATTTCGATTCATATGGCAATCAGACAATAACAACAAACATAATTGAAAAAATCAATGAAAATTCTGAAAGGCGCAAATTATTTGGGGCAGCACAAGGGGCTTAGGGGGCCGCGTTAACAATAATGAACAAAGGTGTTTTGTAAGAAACCAAAAGCGCTTACAAAATGACAATTCTGATGTGTGCGGGCATTACTGTTGTGTTTATGTTTATTTTCGCAGTAGAGGAGTATCAATGCAGGAATTTTTAAATATGTTTAGTGCAAAAAACTTTGAAAACAATGATAAATTAATTTTAAGATTATTTAAGAATATTTTTCTATAAAAAAAATGTAAAATTTTTCTTTTATTAATAACAATAAAGTATATATATTTTTTTAAAAGTCGATTTTATTATTTTTTAAAAGATACATATAAATATTAAAACAATTTTTTACAGCACATTTCATATTCTTATTGTTAGTATTCTTGGTGTGAATTTCGCAAGATGAAGTATAATTGTACAAGTCATCTAACTTTGGAATGCAACTCAAATTTACAATTATTGTTGATGATGAAACTGCTAAATATTTTAGAATGACATCTTTCTTTTGCAGACCTTTAACGTAAACTTTTGAGTACAATCCTAAAGTTTTTATTGCAGTAGCGATGTAATTGTAATCAAATTCTCCAGAATTCCATTCCAAATTATTAATATTTGCTACAATATAGTTATTCTGCTTTATGGAGTCATAATCTAAATCTTCCCTTGGATACGGAGGCTTAAAGAAAAAAACCTTCGGAATCAATGATCCTTGTTCCAAAATCACCATTTCCTTTACAAAATATTGTCTAAAATTTCCGACAACAAATTGAAAATCTACAATTGCAATATTATTCATAATTGCTGATGCCGCTACTAAAGAAGCTAAGGTATAACTGGTTTAATAACTGATCGCTACTTGACCTTTTATCATAAAGTATATGAATATATAAAAATTAATTTAAAAAAAAAAAAAAAAATTTTTACTTTATACATATATTTCTTTATTTAATAAATTTACATCGTTACAAAATAATGGTATTTCTACAAATAGTTTTGAAAAGTTAAACAATGCCATAAAATTTGGCAAAAAAAAATCATTAGCGTTTAATTTACATACATTTAATTGATTACATTTTTGAAAATATTTGTGTACATAATCTTTAATATAAGGTTCGCAAATATAATGCGAATAAGAATATGAAGTTATAAAATCTTTTATTTCATAAAATTTTTTCCATTCGTTATTACTTAACATAAAATTCATATTTTCAATTTCCGCTGCATTAGCAATGTTTTCGATGAAACAATTCCATAAACAGTATGTGAAGATCATCGGTGATTTGTCAGCTTTGTCTATAACAATGTTGGTTTGAAATGTAGACGGGTTAATGCCTGATGAAATCTTTGCAGTGTGCTCATTGTTGAGAAAGTAATGGTAAGCAAGAAATAGGTTGTCTCTTTGAATACTTGTTGAATCCATTTCTAAATTTCAAGTATAACTGAATTAATTTTTAGAATTACAAAAGTATTTATTTTATAAAAATAGTACCTTTATTTTATTAACTCGCTCTTCTGTATCCAGGAATTATGACTCTCATCAAAACCAAGCCATTTCACATAAACCATATTCCCTCTTTTTCGAATAATTTTTTCAACTAAATACACGTCTTTGTTTCCAACTTTTTGCAATTCAAATTCATAAAATCCTCCTTTGATGATTTGATTTTTATAGTCCTCCAATGTATATGTTACGGGGTTAGTTAAATGAACTTTGTCAACCTTGAAAATTTCTGTTGACCAATTTGGTAAATAACCTTTGTCAAATTTACCTTTATATTTTGATATTCTGACGTATGCTCCCACTTTAAATTTACCTTTTCGAAAAACTTTGGGTCTATTATAAACTGTTTCTAGAAGCAGTTTTTCATGTTTTTTATCAACTTTTGAAGGTTTCATTTTTATAGTACGATGATATGTATTGTTGTACTCTAAAACAATTTTGTTCAAAAAATCAATCCAATTATAGTTGCCATTTAAACTAAACATTTTATATAGTTTGCTTTTCAAAGTTCTTATTACACGTTCAGCAATTCCAGCTTTTATTATAGTAAAACTTGTATAATGATTGATGTTGCGTTTCTGCATCAGATGCTTGAAATGTGTATTAAAAAATTCAGTTCCCATATCAGAATGAATATTTTTTGGTGTTGCTTTATTTTCAATAAATATATCAGCTAACGCTTGAGTAGTTTCGACACCGGTTTTTGTTTTTAATGGTTTTACGTATAAAAATTTTGAAAAAATATCAATTGCAACGAGAATATATTTGTAATTATTATTATATTTTTTTATTGCTGACATATCAGCTAAATCAATTTGCCAAACATCGTTAATACCTTTTTGTACGTATCGTCGACGCACAAATTTTCTTCTTACATTTTTGTGTATTTCATTGACGACTATTTTTTTTTGATTCATTATTATTATAATTATAAAAATTATGTTAAAATAAAAATAAAATTTTTACTTATATACTATTTTTACAAACTAAAATTCTTCATCAGAATTAAATATATCTGTTAAACCTATTTTATAATGACCCCAAGCCAAAGTATTAATATTATCTTCTAAAATGTATCGTTTAGTATCATTAGAACTTAAAACTAATTTATTTAATTTTTGTGTATATATGTTGTGCAATTTTGATCTTATAACATTCATATTTCTATAATATAATTTTTTGTATAGCAAACAATTTTTAAAATTATTCAATGATATACTGTTTATAGCGCTTTTTGTTATACCTTTAGCTTTTTTTATCAGATTTTTATCAATTACATCAATCATGTAGACTTTAGAACGTAAACCAATAAATTCTCTCATAATTTTACCTTCATTTTCGTTTTTAAAGAAACCGACTTTTTTTTTATTCACCAACGGAAAATTAAAAAGATTGTCCTTTTCATAATTTGACGTATCAAATTTATCGAGTAAATCGTCTTTAATGTCATTATAAAAGTCATCAGTTTTAATAGTGTAAACAAAACTATCCGTATCCATATAGTTAATATCAACTTTAGTTCCAAATTTGACCTTTGTATAGCTGTAATGAAAATCATACATTAGTAATTTGGATACGTCTAAATGATAAAATGTCTTTATTTAGCTGAATAGCAGCTAAATTTTCTGTAAAGTGAGAACAACTATGAAAATTAGGTTTTGCTATTAAAGCTCTTGCGCCTAAATGTCTTCCCTTACTTTCCCATTCAGTTGCAATTTTTATAGTTTTACGTTTAAAAACATCCTCTATTGATTTACCAAAAAGACTATTATTTATGTCTTTGAAAAACATTTTTTCAAATTCATTTTTTGCCTCTGAACGATACTTTGTATTCATATCAATGAAATTTCTCATAAAAGCTTTTTGTTTAAATTGTATACCCCTATGAATTTTTTTTAATTGCAAACCATTTTTTAAACATTGTTTTAAATTTCTATAATGTATAATGTAATTTTTCTTATCATGTAAGTCCAATATTAATTTTTTATTTTTACAATTTGGGGTTAATTTATTTTCAGCGCAAAAAGGTAAATCGTTATGTTTGTCATGTAAATGAAATGGATAATCCAAATCAACCTCAAGAATATACTCTATTTCAGCATCGTCTTCAATGTTTGCAATTGTACTTTTGATACTGTCAGGATTATCTATCCATTTAAAATCCCTGTTAAGTAAACATTCTTTTAATGCATATGCATACAAATTATTGCAGTCATAATACATTAAAAATGTACTTGGCTCTTCAGGTTTATATTGATCTCCCATATATTTATTATTAGCAACTGTATTTCGTAAAGAACATTGACTTATACCTCCTCGAATACCATTTGTAATAAAATTATACATATCTGAATCTGTTAATAATTCTAACTCAATTTTGGTAAATTTTAGCATAGCCTGCCAAGCTAGTCCAGGAGTAGTATAAAGTTTTGCGCTATCTAAATCGTATATTTGTTTACAAGTTTTTCTAAAATTTTCATAAACGTCTGCTAATATCAAAACATCAATTTTCAAATACAAATTTAAATAATCTTCTAAATTTCTACAATTAAATGTTTGCCAAACGCATAAAGCATGCTCATAGTCACTGTCTGTACAAGCGGTATTTGTTAAATTGTTAAAAAAAATATTTTGTGGTGGTAAACAAGTCTCTTTTAATTTTATCCAACTGTGCAAATAATTATAAGGAAAAATTCCTTTTCGTTTTGCTAACTCAAATTGAATATCGTCTGTAAAGTTTTTTTTAGTATTTATAAAACTATCTGAATCTAAATTTTCAGCTAATTTTTCTAAACTTGTAGCCATAAAACGATAAGAGTCTAAAAATCTCATGTTAAAAAATATCCCTTCACCTACATAAATTCGTTTGTTAAGAGATATATATATTTCTTTGTTAATGGGTATAACATTAATTGGTCCAGGTATTTCATTTAGTTCTTTAAAAAAAAGATGACAATCATATTTTGAAAAATTATGAAAAAAAATTGGAAAAAAATTACAATCTCTATAATTCAAGTTACAAATTGAATGTGCCGGACCACGATATTTACCGGTAAAATGACAGTGATCTCGAACTCTGTCCATAAAGTCTAATTGTTTTTTACAAATGTGACAATTGCGAATACTAAAATGTCTTATATTTTCATCATTTTAATTTTTTTTTTAAATGATCAAAATTTATCTTTAAAATTTAATAATAAATTTATCCTAAGACATAATCGAATTTCAGAAATGAAAATTATACATATTATATGTATAAAACTTTCAATTTATATTGAAAAATATTTCATGCGTGCAGCCCCCGGATAATGTAACTAGCAAACAAGAAGAATAAAAAACTTACTCTTGTTGTTGCTGTAATTCAAGATCAATGCACAATAAATTTTACTGAATAAATAAAAGTATAATTTTTTGTATGCAAATTGTATTCATGAAATTAAAATGCATTTAATTTAAAAGTTAAAAAGGTCAAGTTCAAAAATATTATTATATATGCGAATAAGATAATTGTAAAACAAAAAAAAAATCGAAATTTTGTTGTTGCTGCAATTATCATTTTATATATGAAAAAATATGAAATATATTAAATATATTTCATGTAGTATAAATTTTTACATCGACATTTTTGTATGGGAAAATACATAGGGATTCTAGATCAGTTGAAAGTAGAGTTGATCTAGAACCCCTATATTTATACTAGAAAAATTTATTAAATTTCTGCTTCATTAATTTAATTATCTGTTTAAATTTATTATTTACTACTTAAAAATCATTTTTTTAAAAACATAAAGTAATATCACATAATTTGTAAATCATGCATGACCTATGAAATAAATTATCAACAAAGTAATTTGCATATAAAGTATAGTGCAATTAATAAAAAACGTAATTCATAATGCGAAGAAGATAATGCGACAATAATATTATTACTTACCAAAAAATTATATTATGTCAAGTTCAAAATACAAAATAAACAATATGCGCGACCACCTGAAAATGCGAATAAGATAATTGGCAAACAAAAAAATTAATGCATATAAATTTTGTATGTAGAAAAAATATTTTGGATGATTTTGTCGTTGGCCTAGAATGCCTATAGGCTTTTTTTTTTGGCCTAGAATGCCTATATCTATACTACTATTACCATCAGCAGTAATAATGTCAATATGTAAAATTGAAAATTTTTTCCCAATAATTTTGGATAGTTTTTAATTTTTGTTGGTAATAAATATCTGAATGAGGTTGGTCTTCTTTGTTTTAGATTCCTAGAATTATTCTATCTAATAATTTCATAGTTTCACGTTGTTTTTTTAATAGTTTATCTTCAGCTTCAAAATTATATGATTTTTCTACCAAATTAGGATTAACTTTAGTAGTATTTTCATCAGTTTTGGTTGTTTTTTGTTGAAGGTTCTTTTTCTTTTTGCTTTTCTAGCTCTAGTTTCTCTAATTTTTCTAATTTTTTCTCTAAGACATCTTTTATTTGATCATATAAATCTTCGATCTGATCACAATAGTTTTGCGTGAAATATTTATGCTCTGAATTTTCCGCTTTAATCTGTAATATTTCATTATCTCGGTTTACAAACTCTGTATAAGTATTTTGTAAACGAAGTAATTTTGTTTTAATATAGGAAATAGTTTTTCTAGATTCGCTATCTTTTTTAAAATTTGTTATAATTTTTGTCATTTCTTCATGACAAATTCTTTGTTGTTTGACCAACGACTCCATTATTTCTGCAGACATTCTGAATTATTGGGTTGTTTTATTTTTAATATTATATAAATTTATGGTTAGTTTACCGTCCGTATAGTTTTATTTAAGAATACTATTATATTTTATTTTTTTTAAAACAAATTAAATTTTACATATAACACTTTATGATTTTTAAAAAATTTAATTTTACTATTTATTAATTAAACTTTGCACTAGTATATTAATTATTCGAAGGACCAAATGTATAAATATAAACGACTGACCCAAACGAGTTACAAGAATGAACTGATTTATTATTTAAAAATATAATTATAAAATGCTTAAAATTATTATAATATTATTATTATTATTATTATTATTATAAAGCTATATATACTAATTACATTTACATATTTTAATTCATTTAAATTGTGATAAAAATTTCATTAATTAATTATAAATTTGTTAAATTTGTGTACAATAGTTCCAATATATATCAATGTAAGTTAGTAAAAGCCTCCCCATTTAATTTCCATTCATCTTTGTTTTTAGCTGTTCTCATCCATTCATTATCGAAAGAATACAGCTCGTCTTTCCATCTTTTTAGCTGCCTACCTGCGCTTCTTTTATTCTCTCTTGGAATCCAGCTAGTTAAGCGTTGAGTCCACCTGTTATCCGACAATCTGCAAACATGTCCTGCCCAATTCCATTTTAACTCTTTTCATTTCTCTATTACATCGCGTATTCCAGTTCTTTGCCTAACATGTACGTTTTGAATCCTATCTCTGCGACTGATGTTCAATATAGACCTTTCCATTGAGCGTTGACAAACTTGCAGTTTTTTCTTTTCAATTGCGGTCATACTCCAAGTCTGTTCCCCATATGTTAATGTTGGAAGTACTGCTACGTCCATAATGTATTTTTTGTTTTTCGATTCTTTGTTTGAGTCTATTATTTCTCTGACACTTCGAAATTTGTTCCAGCCGCTTATAATCCTACGATCTACTTCTTTTTCACCTCTCTTTTCGAATGTTAGATTTTGACCTAAATATACATAACTATCTACATATTCAAGTTTTTCAGAGCCAACTACAAGATCAACTTTATTGTCGCTATTAGTCATTATTTTCGTTTTTTCGTTATTTATATCTAGGCCAACTTCTGTACATTTTATTTTTAATTCATTAAGCATAATTTCCAGTTCTTCAGGACACTCCGAAATTAATGTTACATCATCAGCAAATCTCAAGTTGTTTAGGTTTTCACAATCAATAAGTATGCCTTTGTTGTCCCAATTGAGTAATCTAAATATCGATTCTAAAACTGCTACAAATAGTGCAGCTGACAGAGGGTCACCTTGTCTTACGCCATGTTGTATCTTAAAAGGAGTACCTTTTGATTCAAGAGAGATAGTAGCTTCAGCTATTTTACATAAAGATTTGAAAATTCTGATATATTTGTGAGAAATACCTTGTTCTCTCAGTGCTTTCCATATTGCACAGTGTTCCACTGTATCGAAGGCTTTCCTGAAATCTATAATTGCAAAGTAAATTTTAATTTTATATTCATTGCATTTCGCTATTAGCTGATTCATGACATGTAGGTGGTCTGTAGTCGAAAAGCCTGATCTAAAACCTGCTTGATCTCTCGGTTGATTTACATTTAGTTGATTGTTAAGTCTTCTTAATACACATTTCGAAAATATTTTGTAGATTGTTGAAATTAAACTGATAGGTCTGTAATTATTGATATTATTTTTGTTACCTTTTTTGTGCAATAAAATAATTGTAGATTTTGACCATTGCGTAGGGACATGTTCTTCATTTAAGATTTCATTGAAAAGTTTTAATAGAGTTGGTACTATTTCATCTTTTGCCATTTTTAGCATTTCAGCCCATAGACCATCGCTGCCAGCACTTTTTTCATTTTTAAGCTCATCTATAGATTTTATTACTTCAGATTTTAAGAATATTGGAGTATTATCATTTCTATGGCTTAATATATTTTCTTCATTTTGTACAGACTCTGGTATTTGCGATGTGTATAAACATTTAAAAAAGGTAGTAGCTTCTCTATTTATTGCAATTCTATTTTTAATATGGTGACCATTTATATCTAACTCCGGTATCCAATTTTTTCCTAATGAAAGATTAATTTTTGTTTTTTTGATAGATTTTGTATTTTCAATTATATTTGTTAAATTTTTTTCATCGAATTTCTTAATATCATTTTTTATCTCTCTTTTGATGTTTTTTTTTAGGTATTTTAATCTGTTTTGCTGTCCATCAGTTCTACTTGCGATAGTCCTCACCAATTCTCTTTCTTCAATTAATTATTTTGTTTCACTTGATATTTTTGAGTCCTTCTTAGATTTATATTTTATTATAGTATTAGTCGCTGAAGAGATTATCGCTGTTTCCAGTTGATTATATTTTTCTTGCAGTGGCAATGACATGTCTATTGTATCTAAGCTATTTTACGAATAGTATGAAATACTATGAAGTCTGGTGATGGGTTGAATGGTCAAAAAAAAAAGTTCGCTCAAAATTTTTTTCTAGGCGTTTCCGAGGTCGGGGAGTCCGAAAATGCAAAAAAAAAAAGTGTCCGGGGGACGCGTACGCGTACGCGTACGCTTTTTATGTGCGCAGCAACATCTCCTAGAACCGCTTGTCCGATTTTAATGAAATTTGGCACACAGGCTCTAACATACCTCGCGCAGGTGCCGGTACAAGATGAGATCGATCCTTTCAGTGGGACCATGTTAGATTTCCCCATTTATGTGGCAACCTACGTGTTTTTGTTCTACGGGAAAATGTAAAAAAAAATTTCATGTCTCAGATTTGGATGAAATTTAAAACATAGGTTGGTATCATGATTGTCCACAAGCCTACCAAGATACAGGTCTGTAACTTCAGGGGGTCCCTGGTAAAATTTCCGATTAAAATTTCGTATACTCTAGAGCAGGTGTGCTCAACCAGTCGATCGCGATCGACTGGTCGATCGCATGAGAATTTTAGTTCGATCGCTTTATTAATTATAAAATTTTTGGAATTATTAAATTTTTAGAAAATTTTTAGAAAAATTTCTACAAATAAATCATTAAAAATTTAAAAAAAAAAATTATTTAAACCTAGTATACTATGCCAAAGAGAAAGAAAATATCACGAAAATTTATTATAAAAAGCGAATGCAGAAATTGTTTTATATAAAACAAAAAATTTACATTTTGTTGGTCAAAAAGCGTTATTTTTTTAAAAAAAATCTATAGTAGGCTGGTTAGTTATTACTGGTGCCTATTTAAAGTTAGTTAATTTTTTGAGTTACGATTCATAAGTATTTTTGATATCGTGCAAGGTTGTTTGTTAAAAACTACTTGGTAAACATTTTTTTGTTATTTTCTAAATTATTAATATAACTTTTTAATAGTGATTTTTTTAAGTTGCATTCATTAGTATATTTGAAGTTGTGTAGAGTGATTAATTTTCCAAATTACTTGGTAAGAATATTAGCTTTGTATTTATACTTTGTGCTAACAATTTAAATATTTATACCCAGAATTCATCATGAGTACTCAATCCAGAAATAATAAAAAACCAAAAACGTACCATTTTAATTGCGATTGGGAAGAAGAATTTCTATTCATTATGAATAAAGATAAGTGTACTTGTTTAATATGCAGTTTGATAGTTGCTTCGCCGAAAAGAGGTAATTTAAATAGGCACTTTGTTACTGCACATGCAAACTTCGATCGAGATTTTCCTCAGAAATCTTTGACAAGAAAATCTGAAGTACAAAGATTGAAAATATCTTTGAATTTTCAACAATCTATGTTTAAAAAAATTTGCAGTAAATCTAAAATGGCAACTATTGCATCTCTACGTGTGAGTCGACTTTTTATACAGCATAAAAAACCATTTACAGATGGTGAGATATTTAAGGAAGCATTTTTGGCTGTTGCTGATAGTTTATTTGAAAACTTTAAAAATAAAAAGGAGATTGTTGACGCCATCAAAGACATGCAGCTTTCAAGACACACTGTAACAAGACGAGTTGAAACCATAGCAAATGATTTACGATCTCAACTTAAATTGGATTTTGAAAATTGTGATTGGTTTTCACTTCAATTTGATGAATCTACTGATTATTCCGATATGTCCCAGCTAAGCATATTTGTCCGCTTTGTATTTTCAGATTCAACAGTAAAAGAAGAATACCTCAAAATTCTTCCTGTGAAAGAACGAACTAGAGGAGAGGACATATACAATGTTCTGAAAGAGTTCATAGTATCTGAAAATATTCCACTAAAGAAACTCGTGTCCATTACTACAGATGGAGCTCCTTCTATGGTAGGCCATGAAAGTGGATGTTTAGCATTTTTTAAAAGGGACAATGATTTTCCTGATTTTCTTTCCTACCACTGCATAATACACCAACAATCTTTATGTGGAAAAATGTTGAATCTCGATGATGTTATGAAAACAACTATAAAAATAATCAATTCTATTCGAGCGAAGGCTCTACAAAGAAGATTGTTTCAATCCCTTCTAGAGAGCGTTGATGCACAGTATGGAGATTTGCTTCTACATAATGCAGTAAGATGGTTGAGCAAAGGAGCAATTTTAGAAAGATTTCGGAAATTATTGCCACACATAAAGATTTTCTATTTGAAAGAAATGATCCTTATGCTGAACTACTTCAAGATAAGATATGGTTGCAAAAACTAGCATTTTTAACGGATATTACATAAAAATTAAATGGATTAAATCTAGATTTACAAGGAAAAAACAAAACTATTGCTGACATGATAACCGCTGTTGATACATTCAAAACAAAATTGGAAATGTGGATAGCTCAATTAGATAAAAAAGATCTAAAACACTTTTTAAATCTTAGATGAAATTGGCTCAAACATAGAAGTTTATAATTATGACGAATTTGGTAACATGTTACAAGAAATTTTTGTGCAATTTCAACACAGATTTACAGAATTTGAAAAGCTTTGGCCAATCGCTTCTTTTTTTACATCGCCATTAAATAAAATAAATATTGAAAATATGGCTAAACTAATTTCGGAATTATTCAGAATGGACGTATGTGGCTTGGAATAAATTGCAACTAGTTGAGTTGCAAAGCGACATTGCCCTGAAATCGCGAGATCAACTTGATATATGGAAATATATCAGCATTGAAAGATATCCACTTTTGAAAGATGCTTATCATAGAGTACATTCTTGTTTCGCCTCCACATATTTATGTGAATCATCATTTTCTCACATGAATTACATAAAATCAAAATATCGTACACGGTTAACTGATAAACATATGGACGACTGCTTATGCTTAGCTATTAGCAATTACGAACCGAACTACATTAAAATTGCTGAAAATATTCAATGTCAAACATCTCACTAAAAAATTTAGTTTGAATGTTGAACTAACAATTTTAAATAAACAATTTACTTTAAATATTATATTATGGCTTTTTTTATACATATTTAACTTATTAAAATTAAATTTCATGTAAGGTCGATCGCTATTCATTAAGAGAATGAAAAGTGGATCCTTGGCTTATTTAGGTTGAGCACACCTGCTCTAGAGCATATAGTAATTTTTATCTAATTAGCATAAATTTTGGTACATATGATAGTTTCCGTATGTACTTGGTGTCTGTAAAATTTGAAGTCAATATTCAGTGGGTCCATGTAAAAATCCGTAATTACTTTTCATAAGTTAAACTATCTATATCTACAGTACCTTTCACCCAATTTCAATGATATTGAACACACAGTTTCATTTAGTTATCTATTTGATACTCCACAAATTTGTAGTTGGTAGGTACAGTACGTTCATGGGAAACTAATATATGAGCAACTTAGTTTCCGAAGAATATTTTCTTTATGCTCTACAGCTTGTAATTATTATCCGATTTCAATGAAATTTGATACACAGGTTGAGTTCATGATTCTACATTGGTTGACCAAATTACAGGTTAGTGGGATTAGGGGGTCCATGTTAAATTTCCGATTTAATTTTTAATTTTTTTTTTTTCATATGTTCTACAGCATATAGTAATTGTTAACCGATTTCAAAGATATTTTATATATAGGCTAATTTTGGGATCTAGTTGGCTCTCCTGAAATTTGGGGACCTTCAGGGGGTTCCTAGAAAACAGTTTTAGTTTCCGAATTTTATATAATTACGTGTTTTATAGCATGTAATTATTATCTGATTTTAATGAAATTTGGTACAAAGGTAGACCTTCTGATTATGCATGTGTTGGCCATGTTAAAAGTTAATACCTTCAGAGGGTCCATGCTAAAATTTCCGATTAATATTTCATATGTTCTAGAACATATGGTAAATATTATTCAATTTCAATGAAATTTTGTACACAGGTTGGATTCGTGATTACGCATGTGTAGACTAAGGTAGAAGTTAGTAGCCTGAGGGGGTCCATGCTAAAATTTCCGATTAATATTTCATATGTTCTAGAACATATGGTAAATATTATTCAATTTCAATGAAATTTTGTACACAGGTTGGATTCGTGATTACGCATGTGTAGACTAAGGTAGAAGTTAGTAGCTGGAGGGGGTCCATGCTAAAATTTCCGATTAATATTTCATATGTTCTAGAACATATGGTAAATATTATTCAATTTCAATGAAATTTTGTACACAGGTTGGATTCGTGATTACGCATGTGTAGACTAAGGTAGAAGTTAGTAGCCTGAGCGGGCCCATGCTTAAATTTCCGATTAATATTTCATATGTTCTAGAACATATGGTAAATATTATTCAATTTCAATGAAATTTTGTACACAGGTTGGATTCGTGATTACGCATGTGTAGACTAAGGTAGAAGTTAGTAGCCTGAGGGGGTCCATGCTTAAATTTCCGATTAATATTTCATATGTTCTAGAACATATGGTAAATATTATTCAATTTCAATGAAATTTTGTACACAGGTTGGATTCGTGATTACGCATATTTATACTTATTATAGTTATTTTAATAATATTATTTATTATTTAACAAATAAAAATATAAAATTAAATCAATAAATAATAAAGATGAGCAATTTTTGAAGAAACCACTGTTTGTTACAAAGATAATGTTAATTACAAAAAACTTTTGGACATAAATCGCTGTTAAACAACATACTATGAGTTATCTGCTCCCCCTAGTTAGCAGCTTTTTTTAAATTTAGCTTATAATTGTTTATTTCACTTTCTGTAAGATTTTGTGGTATAGATTTTGTTCTATTCGTCGCATGCCAGTTTCTTGTTTTGTGGTTAATCTCTATTTTTGCACGCACAAGTCTATGATCTGAATCATATTTAAAATTATTTAAAATAGACACATCCTTAATTATTTTCTTATTATTTGTCATTATGAAATCAATTTCATTTTTGGTGATACCATCTGGGGCCAACCATGTCCATTTATTTTGTTTTTTCTTTTTAAACAAAGTGTTACCTACAACCATCTGTTGTTGCCACAACCATTGGTGTTTTTTGTCAGGTGGTCGATTAGATTGACTTGTTGAGCTTTCATGTTGGTTATTATATATTACTTGTTCTTCCGTATCTGATCTATTACGTTTTTTGTGTTCTTGAATAAATAACTCATTTACTTCATCTTTCGTTAGTGTTTTTTCTCCTGTTACTATTTCGCCTTTAACTATTTTTGCCTCAATACCATCATTTTTAAGATTTTTTAGCGCAATTCTTGTATGCTTTCTCTGATTGGCTATTTCTATGGGTAAATCATCAGCAAAAAATATTTTTGAGGGATATTCTTTTAATTTATATTTTTCTTTCATAATTTGGTCCTTTTTTCTTTTAGTAGTGAGACCAAGAAGTACTGGTCTTGACTGTCCATTTTTCTTTTTCCCTAGACGGTAAAGGAAGTTTATTTCAAGAGGTATAATATCTACTCCTAAAATTGATTAATGATATCTAAAATACATGCTTCTAACTCTTTATCCGCATTTTCAGATTCTTGTAAATTGTATATTAAAATATTATTTTGCTTGGTAATTTTTTCATTTTGAATAATTCTATTCTCCAGTTTGCACTGTTTCAATTTAATTTCATCTAGTTCTTCTCTATATTGAAGTAGATTGTTATCAAGCTTTTGGTCTATTTTTTTAATCTCTTCTTTTACACCCATGATTGCATCTAAAAAAAAATTCTCAGAATCAGACATCATTACGTATTCTTACAGCAATAACTGATATAATATTTACTTTGGAAGATTTAACTATATTTATATTTTATTTAATTAATCTATCGAAATTCTATATTTTATTTGCTAGAATATATTTTTTTATATTGAACGCCTGAGATTATGCAATTTATTTTATGATCTGAAAGCTTTGTGTCTAGTGTAAAATAGAATTATAAGTAATTTTTGTTTATAATGTAAAGTTTAATGCTGAATTAATTTTTTTAATAATTGTTGTTTGTGTTTTGACAACTAATTAATGATGTGGCAAGTGGTACTTTGTATTAATTGACACAAAAACAATAAATTCCCACTTTAAACTTTACTTTACTTTATTTTATTTAATCCAAATTCTTATTAATGTATGCCTTATGGATGGTTCAGAATATATATATTTATTTATTTTTTAAATCTGAATCTCGATGTTGTATTTTGTTCGTTAAATCTATTTGCACTGACCTCATTATATCTGATACAAATCCTCAAAAGAAATTCAATGGTGGTCGGTTCTTTACAGAGAAAATAATTTTATCGAATATAACTTTGGTTTATCTCACTACACTTGCTTTTTGATATATTATCTTCTTGTATAACTTATTATTCTTTATTATTCTTTAATATTATACTATATTTATCTATTATTACTTGTGAATTTATGAAAATTTTATAGAGACAAATGTAAACACAACCAGTCACTTTGACAATCTTATTCTTATTATAATATGATAAAACTTAAAATTAATAATATGCTAAATAAGCTGATTGTGTGTGAATACAATAAATAAAATTGTCTCATAGAAAATTGTAATTGAATACTTAAGAATTATATAAGTATATAATATATTTTGTGGGAACAAAAATATATTATAATTTAAAAATTATTATTTAATTAATCAGCTTATTTAACAATCAATTTAAAAAACAATAAAATTTATGTATATTATTACCAAAAAAATAGATACTCTTACCATCCGATGAGTCATAAATTCATAAATTGCGCAATGTTTTTTTTTCTACGCACTAACAAATTGTTTAGTTATTTGCGCACAAACTTGTTCGTTCTTGTTCAAAATTTATGTATGTATATATCAAAAAATTACTATTATAAATATATTGTGTTTACACCATTTATCCTTATGGAAAATAATAATTTTAACACTACATTCTTTGTAAAACTGATTGTTAATAAATAATAAACTTTTCTTTATCCTTTGTCCTGTACACACAAATTACACAATTTTAAAAATTTCACAGTTTCTATGTTTTTTTTTCACACTTTTTGTATTTCATACACACACAAAAGCAAAAATTCATTCAAAATACACAATATTATTTTTTTTTAAAACCCAAAATTCAAATATTAAATAAAAACTTTTTTAAATAAAACTATAATTATCAGAATATACTATTTTTAATTTTTATGATTTTACACTATTATACTTTAATTTCATGAGTCTTTACCCCACATCTGAACTATAAAACCCTACTTTTAAGATTTTACTAAAGAACACTAATTTTTACTTTTATTTAAAAATGTCTAACTTCTTCTGGCGCCCTTATATTTGTCTTGCGTATTCAATGGATAATTACCAAAGAATAACTAAAATCCTTAACTATATTTTCTATTTTATTTTCCCAATCCTTTGTTATAATTTTAATATTCCATTTTTCTAAATTCCTCTATTGTTATTCTAACATTTTAATCATTAATATTTCTCTGTCTATTTAGCACTATCTGCTCTATTCTAAACTACCTACACCTGTCATAATCTATTTCCCATATTCCTCTAAATTCCTATTAACAAAATTATCTCTTTGTTTCATCATTTCGAGACGACAAATCAGACGACAAAGAAAGTCAATTGGAATGATTTTTTATGTATAATATATGTAACAATATTATGATGGGATTTTATATATTGTTAACAGTTAACACTTATAACATTTTCCTATGACATTTCAGAATGATCCCGCTATGAAGTTTCCTAAATAAAAATATTATACTTTGAGGATTCGGATTTATATTTTAATTTTTGGATTCATATATGCAGACCATCGAAATCGTCATTAATGAAATAATGTATTATGCTTAATAATTAATAATAATTATTAAATTGAATTTAGGAAGTAAAAAAAAATGAATAAACATTAAACTTGAATAAAAAAAAAATTTTAATTTTCACAAATACTAACCAATTTGACGGCAAAATTCACAAAACTTTTCAACTAATCAATAGCTAAAATAATTATTTGTACGGCTTATAAGCATAAATATTTGATTTTTATAGTAATAATGAATTATTAATTGATGAAGTAACAAATTTAATTGAGAAAAATAAAATATTTATCTTTAAAATTATTTGTGATAGGTAATCAAATTTCCGTTAATAATAATTTCTTATTACTTAATTAATAAAACTAGCAAAAAATCAGGATTTTAATAAAATATTTATAATTAAATTTTTTGTCACATCATATTATTATTCAGATAATAATTGATTTGACAAAACGAATTCATTCACGTTAAATTATAATTAAATTGCTAAAATTGATAGGCTGAAAATTTAAGTAATGACTTATGTGAAATTTAAAAGTGGAAAAAAACAATATTTAATGCACCAATTCAATTTATTGTCTCATAAAATACCTAAAACATTTGGAAAATTAAAAAAATTAGAACAATTTAGATCATGTTGTAATATATTATTCTTAGTCTGAAGTAAAAAGAAAATTAATTACGCTTAAGTATAAATCTCAAACTACGGGGCAAAAACATTTAATTCAGAATTTAAAAAAAAAAAAATTACTTCACCTAAGCCAAGTTCAATGACAATCGAATATTTTAGCTAAAACATCTAACTCGATCTGAATGTAATATTTTGCACAATTCTACATTGATCAACCAAGCCAAATTACTATAATTAATTGCGGGCCTTAACCGTTTTAAGCACTTAACCGTTTAGTTTCCCAGGAAGTTTAGAATTAATTGTAAAACTATCCACAAATGGATAAAAAATCTTAGTAGGTATAATAATATTGTCAAATGTAAATGTAACAGAACATATTCGATAAAAACGCTGTTCTGACAACTATAAATCATAACTTAAGTGCTTTTGTCCCTCAGCCATAGAAATATTTTTAATCGAAAGTCAATGCGGTGTCAAATTTCTTATTTTCAATATTTTAAACGAATTTATTTCAATAGTTTATATGAAATGTGCAAAAATGAATAAGGAATTTATTTTCAATATTTTATCCATTTCATTTGCCCATTTCAGTTGAGTCCGAATTAATTGACCCTTAAAATTTCCAAAACTTCTGGAAAAGTAAAAAGAAATCCATTTAGATCGTGCTATATATATCGCGCTATATTTTTTTTTTCTTTATCACTCCTCCTGGGAGCATAAGGCTTCCACTTGGCATCTCCATCTCACTCGGTTGGTTGCAGCTGTCTTTACACAATTCCAAGTGAGATTGCATTTTCCTAGTTCCAGGAGTACCGATCGTCTCCAGGTGTTCTTGGGACGACCTCTGGATCTTTTGCCTTGAGGATTCCATTCTAACGCCATCCTGGTTATACTGTCGGCTTTTTTCCTGATGGTATGTCCAATCCATTTCCATTTGCGCCTCTTTATCTGTCTCACAATTGGTTCCTCTCTTGTCATTTCTAACAGATCCACTGCTGATGATGTTTGGCCAGAATATTCGACATATGATACGGAGACATTTGTTGATGAATACCTGTAATTTTTGAATGATGTTGTTCGAAATCAACCAGGTTTCGCTACCATATGTTAGTATTGATTTAACACTCGAGTTGAATATTCTGAGCTTCGTGTTTCTGGAAACTCCTCCATATAGGTTGTAGTTGTCCGAATGCTGACTTTGCTTTTCGGAGTCTGTTATCAACATCTGCTTCTGCGCCGCCGTCTGTTGTTATTACACTACCTAGATAGCAGAAGCTATCTACATATTCGACGGGGTTTCTTTCGATGGTTTCTTTCGCGCTAAATAGCCGGACGTAAAAAACATTTAAAATTACGCTTAAGTATAAATATTTTTAATCGAAACCTAATGCGTTCAAAAATGAACGAAATGTTTATAATTTTGTATGGAGTATGGGATTTAATTTTGTCCATTTTCGAAGAATTACACATTTCATTCATATAAACTATTAAAAAAATGTGCAAAAATGAACAAAATGTGCGTTATTTTGTATGGGGTATGGAATATATTTTCAATATTTTGCCCGTTTGTGAAGAATTACTTATTTCATATAAACTATTAAAATGTGCATAAATGAATAAAATGTGCATTATTTTGTATGGGGTATGGAATTTATTTTCAATATTTTGCACATTTGCGAAGAATTATGGACTTTGCACATGATACGCGAATTGCGAATATTCGCAATTTTTGATATTTCTTTCACATGATACGCGAACTGCGAATTGTGAATATTTCATAAAAAACAAATTTGAGGTTAAAAACGAACAATTCGAATTGTGAATATTCCTGAATATTCACAATTTTGACATTTCTTTAATTATTAAAATTTTGTGTTTTAAAAATTTTGTGTTTTTGTGTATATTAAAATTAAAATGGCAAATAATCGAGTAATCGCTATAAAAAAAAAAGATTGTTGCTAGCATTTTATTTTAAAAAAATAAAAAAATGTCGTGAATTTCAAGTACATTCTATTCAAAGGACGAGAAAGCAGCAAGGAGAATTTTTCACTTTAGTTAAACTGCTTGAAAAATATAGGCAATATTTTCGGATGACAAAAGAAAAATTTGATAGTATTCTAAATTTAATAAAAGAAGAATTGGAACCAAGTAATTTAAGTTTTAGAAAAGATACTATTTCAGCCAAAGAAAAGGTGGTAATAACTTTGAGGTATGTTTTTTAAAGTGGTCGTAATTAAATTTTATTTATAATGAACCATAATAAAGCTTTAAATTTGTTTTAGATTTCTAGCTACAGGGTCAAGTTTTGTTGATATGTCGTTCAGATTTAGAAAGGGATTTTCAACAATAAAGAAAGTTGTGGAGGAAACAATGGATGCCATTACATCTAAATGTTTTGAAGTTGCCATGCCAGCTGCTTTAAGCAAAGAAGAATGGTTGCAAATTTCTGAAGAATTTTTAAGCCGGTGGAATTTTCCAAATTGTTTAGGCGCATTGGATGGCAAACATGTCACTTCATTTGCCCCAAATAATAGTGGAAGTTTTAGTTTATATTATAATTACAAAAAATCATTTTCACTAAATCTAATGGCGCTGGTTGATGCCAAGTATAAATTTATTATGGTAGATATTGGAGCATATGGTAGTAATGCAGATTCTACTGTATTTTCTAATTCAGCGTTTGGAAAATCATGGCTACATAATCCAAGCTCTTTAAATATTCCAAAAGAAATAGAACTTCCAGGCACAACACAAAAACTACCATATGTTGAAAATATGAATAAAATAACATTATCTTGCTGCATTCTCCACATGGATTCCTTCGATAAACGACCAGAAGAAGATGTATGTAATGTCCAAACTACAGACCAGGAAACACCAACATCCGTTTCGGCTGGCTACGCCTACGATATAAGATCCAAGTTTGCAGATTGGTGCATTGCGGAAGGAAATGTAGATTTTCAATATGAAATGATATAATATAATTTGAAATAAAAAAAATATATAAATAAATATGTTTATTGTTTAAAAATTATATTATTTAATATATTAATATAAAATTTTTATACAAAATATTATTTAATTCAGTCTTAATTAAAAAAATTAAATAGATAGGTAATATTTTGTAACAAAAATAGTAATTTTTATGGTCTGTGATAATTTATTGCACCGTTTTCAATCATATAAAATGAAATGCAACATAGATTAGATTAGATTAGATAGAAAAGGGTCGTTAAGGCAGCAGTACGAGCTGCCGCTTCCCAGCACTGCGACATTGAGAGATCTATTGTGCATACCCTACTGATAATTGGTCAGTAAATACCCAAGCTTCTATAGAAGCGGAGGGTTTTTCTGACGGTCAAACCCTTGAATTCAAGAGGGCTCAGAAATCCCTTACCCAGGTATGTCAGCCTTTTCCGGGCTATAGCCTCGCAATCGCAGAGAATGTGTTCCGCAGATTCATCATCAACCGAACAGAACCGACAGTCACTATCATCAGACTTTCCGATTTTGTTCAGATGATACCTGAGCGCGCAGTGGCCCGTGAACAGACCAGTAATTGTACGTAGCTCCGTTTTGTTGAGTGAGAGGACTTCTTTAGCCCTTTTGTTTGAGAAATCTAGGAATCGCTTCTCTTGGCGTATGCCTGGGATGTTGTTCCAGTAAGTAGATTTCACTTTCTTTTCCCATTCCCTAATTTCCTCCATTATGTGGCTTTTTGATATGCCGCAGAAGGGTTCGGGTCCGATGAAGGGCCGGTCAGCCCCTGTTCTAGCGAGTTTATCGGCAATTTCGTTACCATTTATTCCCTCATGCCCCGGCACCCACATCAGAGTGACTCTGTTGTTAGTAGCCAGTTGCTTGAGCGAGGATAAGCATTCCCATACGAGTTTGGATTCAAAGCAATATGAGTCCAAAGCTTTGATGGGCTGCTTGACTATCCGACATAATAATTATGTTTGCACTTCGAATGCGTTTATTAATGCATTCTTTAGCGCAAAGCTCTATCGCATGTGTTTCCGCTTGGAAGATCGTTGGCGATGTTCCTAAGGATTTAGAGAGACGGAAGCGAGGTCCGAAAACGCCCGCTCCAACTCCATCATTTGTTTTGGATCCATCTGTGTACCAAACCATTGATCCCCTATCTAGTATGGGCCCCCCAGAGCTCCATGTACTGCGGTCCGGAATGACCACCTTGAAGGGTTTGTCAAAGTTTAGACTTTTTTCCATAAAGTCAGACATGTTCATAGTCTCTTGAGACTTTTGAAATTCTGACAATATATGTAGATGTCCAATAAGGTTACCCGATTTAATATCGATAGTCCGCTGCAGTCGGAGTGCGCCTAGAAGAGCCTCTTTTTTGATCTGCAAATGCAGTGGAGTAAGGTCTAGCAGGGCTTCCATAGCAGCCGTGGGACAAGTTTTCATTGCACCGGTTATACAGAGACACGCCAGACGTTGTACTTTTTGTAGCAGAGTTTGGACGGATTTCTGAGTGGTTTTCGGCCACCATACCAGCGACGCATACGTGATGATGGGTCTGATGATCGCACTATATGACCAGTAGATCATTTTAGGTTTCATCCCCCATGTTTTACCTATAAGACAGTTGCACGCCCATAGAGCCCTAGTGGCTTTCGCGACTGTTTTGTTAATGTGTGAATTCCAGGTTAGTTTTCTATCTAGCATTAATAGTGATACCATCTAACTTGGGAGATATGAGATTCATCTTCCTTCTTTTAGTAAATGGTATTACTATTGTTTTATTTGGATTTACGCTAAGCCCTTCATCGAGGCACCATTTGTGCACTATGTTTAGGGCCCTTTGCATAAGCTCTGATATAGTTACATCATGCTTCCCTCTGACCATGATAACAAGATCATCAGCGTAACCCTGTACATCAAAGCCCAAATTAGACAATTTGTCCAAGAGATCATCAATCACTAAAGACCATAGCAGTGGCTATAGAACCCCTCCCTGAGGGCACCCTTTGATGGCTTTTACCGTGGTCGAATCTTCTCCTATTTTTGCAGTAATAGTGCGGCACTCAAGCATGGCCCTAATCCAGCCAATCGTAGGAGTATCAACCCCTTTACGCGCTGCCGCTCTTTCTATGGAATCATAGGTGGTATTGTCGAAAGCTCCCTCTATGTCTAGAAAGGCACAAAGGGCGATTTCTTTCACCGCAATTGACTTTTCAACCCTATTGACAAGGGTATGTAGAGCAGTCACCGTAGACTTGCCAGCCTGGTATGCGAACTGGTTCTTGTTTAGGGGTGACAATCTAAGGGCCGTTTCCCTTATATGTAAGTCAATGACTTTTTCCATTGTTTTTACTAGAAAGGACATTAGGCTAATTGGGCGATATGCTTTAGGCTGGGCACTAGGGCGCCCTCCAGCCTTTGGTATAAACACCACGTTAACCATCCTCCAAGTAGTAGGTATATATTGAAAGACGTAGCTAGCTCTAAAAATTTGTACTAGCACTGGTAATATTTCCTCTAGCCCTTTCTGTAAGAGGGCCGGAAAAATACCGTCCGCCCCTGGTGATTTAAACGGTTTAAACGAGTTGATAGCCCATCTAATCCGATTGGGTGTGAACAGTCTTCCCGAAAGACTTTTGACCCGATTGCTAGGCCTAGTGTTTGTAGCATATACTGCTGCAGACACTCGGTAACTAACATCATTTGAGTTAATAGAGTCTGGAAAGTGAGTTGACAAAAGCAACTCAATCGTTTCTGTACGACTCTTAGTGTAGCTTCTGTCTCCTTTTTCAAGAAGGCTGATGCCATTCGTATGATCCTTTGATAAGGCTTTCTGAAGGCGAGCTGCTGTTGGAACATTATTTATCCCTTCACAGAACTCTCTCCATGACTTGGATTTACTCTCTCTTGGATTTACGAACTTCTATATTGTATTCCGTCAAGGTCCGAGATGGACTCTATATTTTTATTCAGGGGACTAATCTCAGACACAATGTGATCCCTGAAGGACACCCAGTCTGTAAGTTTAGGAACCCTGTTTGTGACTGTTTGCTGGTACATGCCTTCGAAACTAAAACTAATATGTTGGTGATCCGACATAGAAGGTTCATCGGAGACATGCCAGTTAATCAGCCGAGGGGTTATAAAAGGACTGGCCAAGGTTAAATCAAGGACCTCTTGCCTAATCGAATTTATAAAAGTTGGCTTGTTGCCTCTATTTATAATATCTATGTTATTAGAAATTAGAAAATCAAGAAGACACTCACCCCTTTTGTTGGTATCATTGCTGCCCCATACAATGTGGTGCGCGTTGGCATCGCAGCTGATGATAAATTGCTTACCATTTCGTTTGCAATACTCGACTAGTCTGATGACTTCATCGGGAGGTGCTTCATCCGACTCTCCAGGGAAATAAGCCGAGGCCCAGATGACCTCTTGTTTACCCCTTTCCATCGGCACCTCAACAAGTACCGCAACCAAGTCCCTAGTAATGAACTCTGAAATAGGAAGAAAATTTAATTTATTACCGAGCAGAATTGCTGCTCTTGGATTTTCATGTTGATTAAAATATATTAACTTACATGATTGGGATGGTAGACCCATAATTCGGCCTCTTAGGACCCAAGGCTCTTGAATGAGCGCTATGTCCATTTGTTTTAAAATAAATCTTCTGCTAAGCTCGGCCGATGCTGTTTTTGCATGGTGAAGATTTATTTGGATACAGTCAATACGACTAGTATCCATTATGATTTTTTGAACTTCAGCCTCTTGACCGAGGTCTTCTCAGAACCTTTCTTGAAGCTGGTTTTGGTGTTATTACCTGCGGGTTTTTTAAACCCGTACTTCTTAGGTTTTGAGGCGGTCAAGCTGGTTGCTATAGTCCCACTGGCTTCCTTGGATGTGCTGGCCTTTGGTGAAGAGTCCTTAGTGGCCGAAGCTGTTAAGCTACTTGCCAAATCTCTGTTCACCGCAGACTCCACACTCTTGGATTCGCCAGTGGCTGCAACCGTTTGTGGAGCATTTTTCAACCTAAGCTGAATGAACCCAAATCTAAAATCAATTTTAAAATTGGTCTTCTTCAGCTGCTCCACGGACTGATGGTCAATGGAGAGCGTTAACTGGGCTGCGGTGTTGTGTGCCTCCCTTCTTAAAACCCTCCATCTATCGGTATTGAGGCCATCATTTTGCCCCTGGACGATGCCCAAAATGCGCTCATTGGTAGTATCTGCGCATGCTGGAAAAAAAGCAACCAATACCTGCGATTTGGGGATCTTTTCCTCTTCAACCGCTATCAGTTGTGCCTTCTCCCATGGCTTTAATCCGGGAACTGTGCTGACAACCCAATCGGCTGTTTCTTTGTTAGCACAGTTCAGAACTATCCATCCTGGCTTAAAAGTTGAGCCTAGGAACTTAGGTTTTGTAACCGCATCCTTTGGCTCAATGATTTTATCCATGATGGATTCCTGAATGGCACTCATTTGCTCAGTAGTCAGGAGTTCCTCCGGATGGTTTTTGGATAAGATGCCCAGTCTTACCCCTTCAACCACAGCTTTATAGCTTAACTTACAACCACCAGTAGGTACGGTGTTGTTACCTTTAACTGGGTTAATAGTGGAAGTAGTTGCTGTTTTGACCACTATAGAAGCAACCCCTGAAGGACCTTTTATCCTTTTCTCGGTAGCTTCTGGTGTGCTGCCATCTGACCTGGACCTTTTAGTAGCTTTTTTAGGCTCTATAGGTTTTAAGGCCAATGTTCTAGCCTCAGCAGGTTGATGGCCATGCGCAACGAGCCATTTAAAACGTTTTTTAGCAGCGCCAGTCATACGGATGCGCTTTTCAGCATCTGCTATACTGAGCTTGCTGGTAATCTCTTCCAGATTAGCCACTTCTCCTATTGAAAGGGGAGGCATTACTTCCTCATCTGAAAGCGGCGATTCATATTCTGATGCTGGAGGACTTATTACGGCCTCTGCTGAATCAGAAAGACTAGGTTCAGTAACCTTTGTCCCTTGCGTTGTTGATGCACTTGGAGCAGCATCTATCTCTTTTTTTTCTTTTTTACTTGGATTCATATAATTCCCACGAGTAGCTAGGGAAAAGAGGTCAGCTGTGGCAGAGCCCCGCATTACCACAGGAAGTCTAGAATTCAAACCAGAGGGCGACAGGTATCTGGAGTCCACTTACTAACGACTAACCATCCCGTTAGCCATGCAGCCGTCGGCTTAAGCTGTTCCGCCAATATTGGCTTGAGTAACTCTAGGAGTAGCAAGGTTGATAAGTCCAAATATGCGGAAGTACCATGCCTAAAAACTCCATGGGCGCGCTTGCAAATTCGGTCTGCATCCGTATTTTAGACAGATGCAGTTCCAGGGGCCACCACGAGGAGGTATTGCAAGAACTTGATTAGGAACTTCGACAGTTGCGACATAAAGCCTACCCTGTAGAATCCCAATCCCGAATTATGCAACATAATTATAAAGAAAATTATTTTGAGATGATTGTAAAAAAAAATTATATAAATTAATATTAATATTATTGAGGAACACAAATTAATTATCGATAAGAAAAAAAAGTACTTAATATATAGAAAATAATAAATATGTTGGTGTCTGATACCATCACAATTTCATTAGGAACTTTTTAAAAAAAAATTATTCTTCCTCAAACTCGATTTCATGAGAAATTTCCAGGCATCTCATTTCAAGCTTCGCCTGCTTTTTGCGACTCCACAACCTAGCTCGAACAGCCAACGAATTAAAAAACTTTTCTAAAGGTGGTGGAGAAGGTGGAATATTGATTTCTGAAATTTACTTCAAAAATCTTTCAGTATCATCATTTTTTTTTTAAAAACAATTTTGGACAGCTTTCAGAATTTCCATTTGGTTCCGGCACTCTTTTATGTGTTAAGTCTAAAAATTCGTCCATTTCTGAAATTATAACTGAATTTTCTACTGAAAGTTCTATAACTTCGTTTTCTTTTTCTTCAGATCTATTGAAATTATTTAAACAAATAAAAAACATTGAAAAATGTACACAACATTACTAGTTTTTAAAATAATTATTACCTTGGCACTTCTATATACGGAATTAAAAAGCACATAGGTTCGAAATAAGTCCAAGATATAGTTTTAGCAGCAGATCCACTTGGTGTATGCTTCTGCATTTTATATTTTGAAAAAGTATCTTTTAAATTTTTCCATCTGTTTTTGCATACATTGACTAAAAGAAATTATTTAATTTTTTTTCTAAATTTTTTTTTTATATACTAACCAGCTGTGTTCAATATTTTGGATATATTTATCCAAGCTTCTTCCTTTTTGTTTCGGTCACGATAAATCTTAAGAGATTTTTCGTATATAACTGGATTGGTCTCCACCTCTAAAATTAATTGTTCATCAAATTCCTAAAAAAAAAATTATTATTAATATTATTAAAAGATTTTATTGCAATTATAAAATTTTTGTTACCTTTTTTCCATTTTTCCATTTGTTAAAACTTAAACTTGTCAACAAAAAATAAATCAACAAATTTGAGGTTAAAAACGAGCGAATTATTTATTCGCAAAAATGTGGATTGCGAGTGGATCGTGAATAATGATTGACAGTTCGCGACCAGATATTCCAATTCGCAGAAAAAAAAATAGTTTATTTTCATAAATTTCATAATATAATTAAAAAATTTTAGATAACATTATGTGTATTAATTAATTTTAAGCATTTTATTTAAGAAATTTATTTTAAAAAAAATAATTAAACATGGAATAATTGATTTGTTCGCAATTCGCAGTTCGCGTATCATGTGCAAAGTCCATTACTTATTTCATATAAACTATTAAAATGTGCAAAAATGAATAAAATGTGCATTATTTTGTATGGCATATGGAATTTATTTTCAATATTTTGCACATTTGCGAAGAATTACTTATTTCATAAAACTATTAAAATGTGCAAAAATGAGCAAAATGTGCATTATTTTGTATGGGGTATGGGTTTTATTTTCAATATTTTGTCCATTTGCGAAGAATTACTTAATTCATATAAACTATTAAAATGTGCGAAAATGAGCAAAAATGTGCATTATTTTGTATGGGGCATGGATTTTATTTCCAATATTTTGACCATTTTAATTAATTATCTGGTTATGCTAAATTTTAAATGAAAGCAATATTAATGCACGCGCATCCGGATCAATTCATTGACTCTTGAAATTATCAAAAGTTTTAGAAAAGTAAATCAATTTAGATCATATTACATTATTATTCTTGACCGGAAGTAGAAAGAAAAATTGTAATTATAATTAAGTATAATAATATGTTTAATTAAATTAAAGCGGTGTCGAATTTCATTAAGGTTAAAATTACTTAATAATTAAAGTGCAAAAATTCTTAAAATGCTTATTATTTTGTATGCAGTATAGAATTTATTTTCAATATTTTGCTCATTATTTTTGCTCATTTCTTTTGGGCTAGACCCTATATAAATGCACTACTAAAACATTTTTAAAAAAAATTAAAGCTTAAATTGGAAATACCACATATAATAGTTCTGACTGATATCATCTATGTAGGCAAGATTTGAATATGAAATATTTTCAATCTAGATATCCGTCTTTCCACGTGAACTCGATTAAGAGATCGTTGTCAGGTCAGCATTACATTTTTATCTTCCAATAGTCATTATCTGTGGACGAATCATTTCTATTCCGGCTTTCGAAAGTTCATCACCAATCATGAACCTGTTGCACAAATTTGTGTAAAATATAATTGTTAATTCACTTATAAACATTCAAATAAAATTTTAACATAACTTTTATCCACTATTACTGCATCACCTTCTTGTAATTTTTCTAATAAATTAGTTAAGTATAAAATAGCTTTATCAGAAGTTCTTCCAGCAAACGCAGAACTTATAAAATTCATAAGTCCTGAAGGAGAACCTTATATTAAAAGTTTCACGGTATGAGTTCCCTTATAATGAGAGTATGTGTTTTGCAGGTTCTGCAAGTTATGCAGCGAAACTGTATTGTTACTCCAACAGACTGATTAACTAACATTCATTTGGTTGGTCTTGTTCGAATAGTGGTACCATGTCAAGATTATTATCATTATTTGAACATTTTGATTGAACACTAAAATTAACAAAAAATATAAATTAAAATAATATACAATTTAAACTAGATTATATATGTATATACCTCGAATTTCGCTTCATTAATCTTGTGTATCTAGTTTTGATCTTACATCGCTTTGTATTTATAGTTGATTGTGGTAAATTTTCTGTTGGAAATGCTGAATCTTTTGTTTCTCAAAATCGGAACCAGAATTTTGTCACTTTTAAAGTGAAGGCTGCAAATCACAAAATATTTTGGAAATGGTTTCCCCATTTTTAATGCAATCTTCCGCCTCAGGAGTTCTTTTTTTATTATTCAGCACTTTCTTTGGAATCTGGTGCATAGAATTCGTTGGATTTTTATGACTCTTACATTGTGGCATTCCGCATTTATTTTTCCCATCTTTTTGTAAATTCTAAATTTAGATATCAAAATATTTTGATTATAATATATATCTTTTTTAGTATAAGTTTTCCAGTTACCAAGTATTTAGACCAGTATATATTTAATTTGATGTTTTATCGAAATTATTATAAAATGCTAATATTTGGCGCAAATAATATTACTTAACTATTTATTTAAATACCCCCCGTCGGATTCCACCTTGTCGCGGTGGTGGGGCTTAACTAAGTCTGAGGAACCCTGAGGCGATGCCATTAAGGGCAACCACGCTGGAACGGCGAAGGGCGAAGACCGAAAACCAAGAGAATCCACCTTCATGATTTGAATGTCCGAATCTAGAAAAATTCGTGGTAGGATATTACCACAAGTGTCGGAAGAGGCTACGACTTCCGGCGAGGGCTTGGTTGCTACTAATGTAACAACTAAGTCGCCAGTAGCAAGAGTAGATAGGGCCGATACGATTAAAAACGAGACCCAAACCTCGACCCCCTCCCACACGACAGGAGGTGCGGTCCTGGTTAAAAAGAAAAAGAAAAATAAACTGTCGGGTGCGCAACAGCGCAAACGACAGCGGGCAAGGGTTGCGCTGGAACCTTGGAAGTCCGTCTGCGCAGAAGGGGGTTATACCAGGTGATGGGAAACCACTGTCTGTCGGGCAGAAGCGGAAACAGAGAAGGGAGAAGTTGCGCGGCGCGGTGCAGGGCGTGAAAGGTGGAGAACCGGGTGGTGCACGGGTGAATCCCAAAGGTTGAAACACCGCGGGAGCCGCTAGTGCATTGCCAGGTTCCACATCGGTCCACCCGGCCAAACCAGCAACTACTTGTGTTGCTCCTGCTGCGGCAGGGGCCCGTGCGGTGTCAGGCGTTGCCATGTCAACCACATTAGGTTGGAAAATGGGGACAACTGATCCTGCACGGGCTCTTGTTGCAACAGAAGCAGCAAAAAAGAGAATCCGCTCGGATGATTCGGGAGAACCAGGACCAACCAATAAGCACTTGGGGGCAGGATCGCTCGGGACAGACAGTCTATCATCAGGGAGGCATTAGAATCAGCTATAGACGCTGCTTTTATGTCAACCAGTGATGTTCTGCCGGTTCGTATCCGTTGGAGTGGCTTTCGTGGCGATTTCTTCTGGGCAGTCTGTCTAGACAAGTTCTCGGTAGACTTCCTAGGGAAATTGATTAGCGAAATAAAGTTGCCTTGGGATGACATCCGCTTACAGATGGTACAGCAAAGATGACATTCCAAAGCTAAGGAGGGTAACGGTTGAAGTGATAGTTCCGCCTAAACCTGTACCAGCCATCCTTAGCCAGATTAAGCAACAGAACAACCTGCCGACTGAGCTCTGGACGGTATACTTTGCTAAGGAGAATTCGCAAGGAATCTACTTGGTGTTGGGTATCGACCAGACCTCATTCGATAGGATTAACGAAACCAGAGGGGAGGTGTGGTACAGGATGGCAAGCATCTTTTTCAAATTGGAAAATGTGTCGCCAACCTGCCCCACACAACCACCGGTTTGCAGTTCTGCTGCTGAAGCCAAACCAGCACCCTCTAAAGAAGAGAGTGCGAATGCTGCTCCAACGTTAGAATAATCATCTGGCTTACTGATCACCGAATTGGTGATTGGCGAAACAGATGAACGGGCTGGACATGATCTGATGACAGGATCGGTTAAAGGTACGTCTTGCGACGAAGACGAGGATTTACTCCTACTAGGACCGCTCCTGGCATCAGATGATGACCAAACCCTAACGCAGAAGCTATCTACATATTCGACGGGGTTTCTTTCGATGGTTTCTTTCGCGCTAAATAGCCGGACGTAAAAAACATTTAAAATTACGCTTAAGTATAAATATTTTTAATAGAAACCTAATGCGTTCAAAAATGAACGAAATGTTTATAATTTTGTATGGAGTATGGGATTTAATTTTGTCCATTTTCGAAGAATTACACATTTCATTCATAGAAACTATTAAAAAAATGTGCAAAAATGAACAAAATGTGCGTTATTTTGTATGGGGTATGGAATATATTTTCAATATTTTGCCCGTTTGTGAAGAATTACTTATTTCATATAAACTATTAAAATGTGCATAAATGAATAAAATGTGCATTATTTTGTATGGGGTATGGAATTTATTTTCAATATTTTGCACATTTGCGAAGAATTATGGACTTTGCACATGATACGCGAATTGCGAATATTCGCAATTTTTGATATTTCTTTCACATGATACGCGAACTGCGAATTGTGAATATTTCATAAACAACAAATTTGAGGTTAAAAACGAACAATTCGAATTATGAATATTCCTGAATATTCACAATTTTGACATTTCTTTAATTATTAAAATTTTGTGTTTTAAAAATTTTGTGTTTTTGTGTATATTAAAATTAAAATGGCAAATAATCGAGTAATCGCTATAAAAAAAAAGATTGTTGCTAGCATTTTATTTTAAAAAAATAAAAAAATGTCGTGAATTCAAAGGACGAGAAAGCAGCAAGGAGAATTTTTCACTTTAGTTAAACTGCTTGAAAAATATAGGCAATATTTTCGGATGACAAAAGAAAAATTTGATAGTATTCTAAATTTAATAAAAGAAGAATTGGAACCAAGTAATTTAAGTTTTAGAAAAGATACTATTTCAGCCAAAGAAAAGGTGGTAATAACTTTGAGGTATGTTTTTTAAAGTGGTCGTAATTAAATTTTATTTATAATGAACCATAATAAAGCTTTAAATTTGTTTTAGATTTCTAGCTACAGGGTCAAGTTTTGTTGATATGTCGTTCAGATTTAGAAAGGGATTTTCAACAATAAAGAAAGTTGTGGAGGAAACAATGGATGCCATTACATCTAAATGTTTTGAAGTTGCCATGCCAGCTGCTTTAAGCAAAGAAGAATGGTTGCAAATTTCTGAAGAATTTTTAAGCCGGTGGAATTTTCCAAATTGTTTAGGCGCATTGGATGGCAAACATGTCACTTCATTTGCCCCAAATAATAGTGGAAGTTTTAGTTTATATTATAATTACAAAAAATCATTTTCACTAAATCTAATGGCGCTGGTTGATGCCAAGTATAAATTTATTATGGTAGATATTGGAGCATATGGTAGTAATTCAGATTCTACTGTATTTTCTAATTCAGCGTTTGGAAAATCATGGCTACATAATCCAAGCTCTTTAAATATTCCAAAAGAAATAGAACTTCCAGGCACAACACAAAAACTACCATATGTTGAAAATATGAATAAAATAACATTAACTTGCTGCATTCTCCACATGGATTCCTTCGATAAACGACCAGAAGAAGATGTATGTAATGTCCAAACTACAGACCAGGAAACACCAACATCCGTTTCGGCTGGCTACGCCTACGATATAAGATCCAAGTTTGCAGATTGGTGCATTGCGGAAGGAAATGTAGATTTTCAATATGAAATGATATAATATAATTTGAAATAAAAAAAATATATAAATAAATATGTTTATTGTTTAAAAATTATATTATTTAATATATTAATATAAAATTTTTATACAAAATATTATTTAATTCAGTCTTAATTAAAAAAATTAAATAGATAGATAATATTTTGTAACAAAAATAGTAATTTTTATGGTCTGTGATAATTCATTGCACCGTTTTCAATCATATAAAATGAAATGCAACATAGATTAGATTAGATTAGATAGAAAGGGGTCGTTAAGACAGCAGTACGAGCTGCCGCCTCCCAGCACTGCGACATTGAGAGATCTATTGTGCATACCCTACTGATAATTGGTCAGTAAATACCCAAGCTTCTATAGAAGCGGAGGGTTTTTCTGACTTAGGTATGTCAGCCTTTTCCGGGCTATAGCCTCGCAATCGCAGAGAATGTGTTCCGCAGATTCATCATCAACCGAACAGAACCGACAGTCACTATCATCAGACTTTCCGATTTTGTTCAGATGATACCTGAGCGCGCAGTGGCCCGTGAACAGACCAGTAATTGTACGTAGCTCGGTTTTGTTGAGTGAGAGGACTTCTTTAGCCCTTTTGTTTGAGAAATCTAGGAATCGCTTCTCTTGGCGTATGCCTGGGATGTTGTTCCAGTAAGTAGATTTCACTTTCTTTTCCCATTCCCTAATTTCCTCCATTATGTGGCTTTTTGATATGCCGCAGAAGGGTTCGGGTCCGATGAAGGGCCGGTCAGCCCCTGTTCTAGCGAGTTTATCGGCAATTTCGTTACCATTTATTCCCTCATGCCCCGGCACCCACATCAGAGTGACTCTGTTGTTAGTAGCCAGTTGCTTGAGCGAGGATAAGCATTCCCATACGAGTTTGGATTCAAAGCAATATGAGTCCAAAGCTTTGATGGGCTGCTTGACTATCCGACATAATAATTATGTTTGCACTTCGAATGCGTTTATTAATGCATTCTTTAGCGCAAAGCTCTATCGCATGTGTTTCCGCTTGGAAGATCGTTGGCGATGTTCCTAAGGATTTAGAGAGACGGAAGCGAGGTCCGAAAACGCCCGCTCCAACTCCATCATTTGTTTTGGATCCATCTGTGTACCAAACCATTGATCCCCTATCTAGTATGGGCCCACCAGAGCTCCATGTACTGCGGTCCGGAATGACCACCTTGAAGGGTTTGTCAAAGTTTAGACTTTTTTCCATAAAGTCAGACATGTTCATAGTCTCTTGAGACTTTTGAAATTCTGACAATATATGTAGATGTCCAATAAGGTTACCCGATTTAATATCGATAGTCCGCTGCAGTCGGAGTGCGCCTAGAAGAGCCTCTTTTTTGATCTGCAAATGCAGTGGAGTAAGGTCTAGCAGGGCTTCCATAGCAGCCGTGGGACAAGTTTTCATTGCACCGGTTATACAGAGACACGCCAGACGTTGTACTTTTTGTAGCAGAGTTTGGACGGATTTCTGAGTGGTTTTCGGCCACCATACCAGCGACGCATACGTGATGATGGGTCTGATGATCGCACTATATGACCAGTAGATCATTTTAGGTTTCATCCCCCATGTTTTACCTATAAGACAGTTGCACGCCCATAGAGCCCTAGTGGCTTTCGCGACTGTTTTGTTAATGTGTGAATTCCAGGTTAGTTTTCTATCTAGCATTACTCCTAGATATTTGACTTCTTCCGAGAACCCAATAGTGATACCATCTAACTTGGGAGATATGAGATTCATCTTCCTTCTTTTAGTAAATGGTATTACTATTGTTTTATTTGGATTTACGCTAAGCCCTTCATCGAGGCACCATTTGTGCACTATGTTTAGGGCCCTTTGCATAAGCTCTGATATAGTTACATCATGCTTCCCTCTGACCATGATAACAAGATCATCAGCGTAACCCTGTACATCAAAGCCCAAATTAGACAATTTGTCCAAGAGATCATCAATCACTAAAGACCATAGCAGTGGCTATAGAACCCCTCCCTGAGGGCACCCTTTGATGGCTTTTACCGTGGTCGAATCTTCTCCTATTTTTGCAGTAATAGTGCGGCACTCAAGCATGGCCCTAATCCAGCCAATCGTAGGAGTATCAACCCCTTTACGCGCTGCCGCTCTTTCTATGGAATCATAGGTGGTATTGTCGAAAGCTCCCTCTATGTCTAGAAAGGCACAAAGGGCGATTTCTTTCACCGCAATTGACTTTTCAACCCTATTGACAAGGGTATGTAGAGCAGTCACCGTAGACTTGCCAGCCTGGTATGCGAACTGGTTCTTGTTTAGGGGTGACAATCTAAGGGCCGTTTCCCTTATATGTAAGTCAATGACTTTTTCCATTGTTTTTACTAGAAAGGACATTAGGCTAATCGGGCGATATGCTTTAGGCTGGGCACTAGGGCGCCCTCCAACCTTTGGTATAAACACCACGTTAACCATCCTCCAAGTAGTAGGTATATATTGAAAGACGTAGCTAGCTCTAAAAATTTGTACTAGCACTGGTAATATTTCCTCTAGCCCTTTCTGTAAGAGGGCCGGAAAAATACCGTCCGCCCCTGGTGATTTAAACGGTTTAAACGAGTTGATAGCCCATCTAATCCGATTGGGTGTGAACAGTCTTCCCGAAAGACTTTTGACCCGATTGCTAGGCCTAGTGTTTGTAGCATATACTGCTGCAGACACTCGGTAACTAACATCATTTGAGTTAATAGAGTCTGGAAAGTGAGTTGACAAAAGCAACTCAATCGTTTCTGTACGACTCTTAGTGTAGCTTCTGTCTCCTTTTTCAAGAAGGCTGATGCCATTCGTATGATCCTTTGATAAGGCTTTCTGAAGGCGAGCTGCTGTTGGAACATTATTTATCCCTTCACAGAACTCTCTCCATGACTTGGATTTACTCTCTCTTGGATTTACGAACTTCTATATTGTATTCCGTCAGGGCGCGCTGGTAAGCACTCCACTCATTGGTACGTTTAGCACCGTTAAAGAGTTTTCTAACCCTAGATCGGAGCCTGCTTAACTCCTTATTCCACCAAGGCACATTTCTGTTTGTAGCCTTTTGTTTAATAGGACAGGCATTTTCATACGCAGTGGTAAGAAGGGATTGTAGCCCAGAAGCTACTTGTTCAAGGTCCGAGATGGACTCTTTATTTTTATTCAGGGGACTAATCTCAAACACAATGTGGTCCCTGAAGGACACCCAGTCTGTAAGTTTAGGAACCCTGTTTGTGACTGTTTGCTGGTACATGCCTTCGAAACTAAAACTAATATGTTGGTGATCCGACATAGAAGGTTCATCGGAGACATGCCAGTTAATCAGCCGAGGGGTTATAAAAGGACTGGCCAAGGTTAAATCAAGGACCTCTTGCCTAATCGAATTTATAAAAGTTGGCTTGTTGCCTCTTTTTATAATATCTATGTTATTAGAAATTAGAAAATCAAGAAGACACTCACCCCTTTTGTTGGTATCATTGCTGCCCCATACAATCCCAAGCAGAAATTTTAGTCAGCGTTTCAACGTTGTTACCAAAATTCGGCCCAGTATCCACACAGTATTTGTGTACGTGTGTACTCAGAAATCGATATATTTCATTATTGGCACGTATCTGTTACCAAGTGGGGATATGGAGGGACTTAGTTATTTTGTAGTTTTTTCAACGAACATTAATTACCGTTTAGTGACCGAAACATATTAGTTTTTCTTTGCTAGTTATACAACCATACTGTATGCACACGTTTAAGTCAATTTGTGGTTGTAAGACTTAATTTTGTTTCTGTAAATTCATTACATTTATAATATTTTTTATTGTGTTTATAATATTATATATTGATATACTTCACTATTGAGTATATATATAATTGTATTATTATATGTAATTAATAATATACTAAAATAATATAATAGTTAAGAATATAAATAAAATATGTCGAACTTTATTTCTTCAACGTGGTAAAATGTATACACAAAAATTAAAACAAATAACATTTTAATTGTAAAATATTATATGTTCTAGAATAAAAAATTAATGCGCTTTAGAAATATGTTAAATTTTAAAATAAAATATTATTTTAAAAAAATATATAAATTTTTTTTATGATATTTCATTTTTTTAAATTATTTTTAATAAATTGCTTTTATCATAAGACATAATAATTTAAGGTTTTGAGACGGAAATAAATAATAAATTAGTTAAAAAAGTAATTTTAATATTTTAATTTAATAAACTTATTAAAATGGCTGCCATTACTTTGCACCAAATAGATAAGTGTGACTTTAAAGTCAAATGTGACTAAATGTGCCCCAAAGTTACTACACAATTTCCATTTTCTTTCTAATTGCAGGTTCCATTTTGTTTCTAATTGCAGGTTCAATGATATACAGGTCCGTCATTGGGTTATTTACCGTCATCTACTTTTGATGATTTTTAATGCTAAAAAAGTCCGATTTGATAACTGGCCTTGAAACAGTCCGATTTAATAAACGCATATTACAGTATTACGAGATAAACCTTTTTAGTTAACTTCCTCTACTTAGTTTTAAAGAAAATTTATACATTTTTTTATCTAAAGAATCTATCATTTTTATGTTACTATATTAGTAATTGAGTATCTTAATTCATAAACAGCCTCAGACTTAAGCCACAATTAAAGATTCTTAAAGAAAAGCAATATTTACTTAAAATTCTTAAAAAAAGCAAAACTAGGGGCTCACGGAGGAATCTGATAAAGTGTTTGGATCAGTAAAAGCAAGCTTAAAGAAATATATTAAATAGTAATATGCAAAATAGAAATGAAGAAATATCATTAAATATTTAAGCTTGTTTCATGCAATTTCTCCACATGCTGAGAAAAAAATTACTATCCTCAATGGATTTAGCTCTGATGTTACTATCACCAAACATATATATGTATAAGAAAGTAGACACAAGACTGATTAATACAAGCAGAAGCAGTACACACAATAAAAGTACTTTAAGCAACAGTATTTATTATAATAACTACTACTTCCCTACAAATAGTTACTTTTAATAAATTTTAAAAATTTAACTTCTATTATGCAAAGAGATTCTGTGCGATATACGATTTCAGTTTTAGTTATTAGAATAAACATAATATTTTAATTATAAATTTAATATTTTTAAATTTTTGAATAAGTTTTAGGCGATGTCCGAATTGTCTAAATCCTAGATACGGGTCTGACCCTATATTCATATCTAATATTACTGCTTTAATATGAAAATGTTACTCAAACTGCACAAAATTACAATTTCTTTACTTTATGGTAACATATTACTTTATTAGAATATAAGAATATGCCATTATCCACACATTGTGGGTATTATGACTATATCAACACAAACGTGTACCAAAATGTGTAATTAAGTACACAAATTAGTACGAAAATGTATAATTAAGTACACAAATTAGTTTGTGTGTGGCTTATTACACAAATTAACCTCACAACGCATAAGTTTTTAAAACGGTTATAATCATAATATATACTCGAAGTGAAAAGTAAATAAACATAATATATAGTAAAAATGTTATTCAAAATTGTTACTACCATAGAAGAAGATGAAAGTATAGCTGTTGTGGCAGTTCCTACTGGCTGGGAAGCTGATGGTATATTATATTGGCCAAAAAATGCTTCAGCTTCAGAAATAAAAAAAATGCGAAAAAATGCATTGTCAAAACCAGATTTTTCATCCTGGTCAAATCAGAGCTGCAAGGTGAAGGCACATGCTGATGATTTTTCAATGGCAAAAAAAATGGAAGCAATGTATGCTCAATTAGCTGACACTGAAGCTGAAGAATTTGATTTGCGGGAAAAAAAACTAAAAAGGCAAAGACCAGGATACATTCAAGAGCAATTACAAATTGCTAGTCACGACCACCTGTTTGAAAATAAAAGTGTTTCAACAGTTGTGCCAATTAAAACCAAAAGTAAGTACATGAGATAAACTTTTCTATATTTAATAATTAAATACTATTTTCAAATTTAGAAAATTTTAAACCAGAGCCCACCACATCCAATCATATTCCACCAAAAGCTGTTGTGACAGAAACTGTCGGATTTGAAAGCTCTAAATCTAGTAAAAAATATAATGTTAGCTATAATTTATCCAATTTAATTAATTTATTAAATAACAGATATGACTACTGAACAAATGGAAAACGAATATATTGAGGAGCCAGAAAATATACTTTTTGCAAATGAAAATGTAATTTACACAACTGATGATAATCAAAACCCATCATTTTCTTTAAATGAATTAATTTATTCAACCAATAACAACAAATTGGATGAAATTGATAAAAAACTAAATTATTTCATTGAAGAAAATACAAAACTGCATCTCAAAATCGACAACTTACAAAAAACAATCGATAAGTTGTTATATAAAACTACTACTAACAATTTGGAAATTGCAGCGGAACCGCAACAATGTATAGAAGAACTCAATTCTATTATTTTTCCGGTTGATTCTATTCCATCTTTAAATGATCTAGAAAAAAAATTAAATAATATAAATTTTCGAAATAAGTTGGTAAGTGAAAATCTATAAATTTAAAAGTTCTTTATATTTATATATACTATATTTCATGTATTAACAGGTTGCCAAATTTATTGCTATTGGCGGTGAATCTGGGCGAAAAAATTCAAATAAAATTGGTTTAAAAATAGTTGAAAGCGTTATTTCAGCAGAATTACTAACCAAATATTCCTGGACTGGACGTTCTGCTTCAGTAAAAGAGCCAAAACTTCCATTTCTGAAGTTTTCCAATATATTAAAATTTTTCACAGAAATTATATCCAAATCTGATAATAGATTTAATTCAGAAGAATGTGAAATTTTTTTTAAAACAAATGTCTTAAAGCACAGCATGTTAAGATTTTCTAGAAAACGGTATTTACATTTTATTTTATCTTTACATAGAATTTTTTGTTTTTTTTTTTATTTTATTATACAAGTATAATATATCATAAATTTTTAATTTATATCTTATAAATGTATATTTTATAATTTCAGCCAGATTAATGAAACTGAAGCTGATAAGAAACAAATCGTTGATAATATTAATAAAAATGGTCCTGATGATGTTGCTGTTGAAAAAGAAAGTGATACTGAAATAGCTAATTTAATTGCTATTATCGAAGATGATTGTGTTGATCAACTAAAAATGTAAAAACAAAACTTTAAAATTAATAAAAAAGTTAATTAATAAAATATTTACCTTAATAAAAAATAGTTGTTGTTTTATTTCACAAATCATTTTCACTTAAATCCAGTGTGTGTATTAAAGGCATAAATACAAATTTATTTTGATATTTTAGACATATCATTTTACATTTAATATCAGTTAACGAATACATTTTTGGAATATTTAGATCGCTTTCTGATGTTGATAAATATATATTAAGACGAGATGAACATATTGGTCGATCAAAAAAATCATATTTTCTTTTTATGCTTTTACCACATATTTGCAAATTTCCTTGATAGTATGCGGAAAATTGCATTTCAACAATTTCTTGCTGTTTGGTCATAAACCATTTGTCTTTCTTATTCTTTCTCAATATAAATCCATTTGTAATATGTAAGAAGTAATATATTTTTTTAAACTTCGGATCAGATGAATTGCGTTCCATTTTAACAAATGGCATTTGAGATATATTATTTTCTATGTCTGTATTAATTTTTGAAAATTCATTAATTCGTTTTGCAATTTGTGCCAAAGGACGATTTCCTGAGCGAACTAAATACTTTAACTTATATAAATAATTTTCAAACGGATAAGCGCTAAATAACGGAAGTTGTCCAAACTTTTCCACATCTTTGACAATATGGCATAGGTTATGAATATTACTGCTGATTGCGTCAGTGCCATAAATATCTATAAATTTTTCAACATATTCTTGTAATAAAACATCTGCAATCTTTAAATATTCCAAATATTTTTTACATGAGCATATGATGGTGGCACAACTAAGTAACAAAAAATGATTGTAAATGTCGACTTGTAAATAATCTTTTAATACAATTGGTCCGACATAAAGTAAGAAACTTCGAAATTCTAAACCTTTCCAAAAGCTGAGACAGTCCAATCTTCGAAAAGCGCGATGTAATTCGGTGGGCCTTCGGTTGTTACAATCTTGCAATAAATCGGAAATCTCATTGATTTCTCTCGCTGATAGTTTTGACCGAAAATTAAAACTGCCATGTACCCAACCTTTTAGGCATCTTTTCATAACACCTAAATCAAGTAAGTGTAGAGAATCTGCTACAGGAAAGTCTTCAATCATATTAATTGGAAGCTTTAAAAGTGGTGTATCTTCTTTATGGTGGTCTGAATCAAGTTTCATTCTAAATGAATTATCTGTTCTCAATGGCATATCAAATCTATAATAACTCATATGACGACCATGGTTATAAAATTCTCCAATAACCGTGCATTTAGTGCATCCATGGTAAGCATTTGAACCAACTGTGCCTAAAAAATTAAAAAAAATATAATTTCTATGATTAATTTTGAATAAATTTGTTTGGACATACCTTTTATAAAAGAACGTGCTGGTGTATCACACAAAAAACATTTTATTGAAATCTTAATATGATGATTATTTACAATTAATCCATATTTAAATAAATCTTGAAGTTCATTCACAAAATTCAATAAATAATCTTGTAAAATAGGTTTACTTTCACCATAATAGATTCCAACTACCATTGGTTGTGTTATTGGATAATCTGCGGTACATAGAATTGGCCAAAATTCTGATTTAGAGCTATTAAAAATTGGCAAACCATCAATATTGAAAGTTAGCTTAATGCTAATTGACTTGGTGAGTGACTGAAATACATTTTTTAAACAATTTGACAAGCCATTATGCCAGTATTCTCCAGTTCCCATACGAATTATGTCCACTGTAGCTGGTGTTCGCAGTAATGTCTTGCTACATTTTGGCAAATAGTTCAATTCACCAGTTTCATTTAATAACATTAAAAGTGAATTTAATGCTGTGTGGCTAATACGATTATTCAGAGACCAATTTCTCAAATTATCAATAAAAGATAGTTTTTGTTCAAAATGCGATTGATCGTCATTATCAGTCTCACAAATTTCATCTTCAATATAATTATTAATATTATTTGGAATATTTATGGTTTCATCTTCTATATAATTATTAATATTATTTTGAATATCTATTGAATCTATATCGCATCTATTATTAAAACTATAAATAGTTTCCGCGGAACATACAGGCTTTACAACAGACATTGCTGGATTTGCTGATTCTTTAATTGAATGAACACTACTTACAAATTTATTTAAAGGTTCACCATAACTCTGCAATTGTTCTTTTGATAACTTTACTTGCTTTTTCACTTTCCGATAATAAGAAGTAGTGTACTTAAATATTTTTTTATTATTTTTATTATTCGACATTATTACTCGCGACGTGTATTTTTTGAAATATGAATATTGGACATAAATATATGACATATGTGACAGTAATAAATGTGGCGATAAAGTATAGAAAACGTTATTGACTCATATATTGTTCATAAAGACGATATTGTGTACTTAAATATTTGGTTACATTTCGGTTACATTTTGCAGTAACATATCAGTTTTTGAAACTAAAAATAATCGCTTTTGGTAACATTCCGGACACAAAAGATACCGATTTGTTACTATAAAGATATATTGCTCTTACAAGTTATTGTAACGTAAAATATTCGTTAAAGTGTTACATTAAAATCAGAATTACTTTATTAACACAAAAATTATAAAATTTAACCACATTGTGTCTCAAGTTCTTAGTTTTGTTACTACAATAGTCACAAATTACTACTTGGGATGTGGTGCGCGTTGGCATCGCAGCTGATGATAAATTGCTTACCATTTCGTTTGCAATACTCGACTAGTCTGATGACTTCATCGGGAGGTGCTTCATCCGACTCTCCAGGGAAATAAGCCGAGGCCCAGATGACCTCTTGTTTACCCCTTTCCATCGGCACCTCAACAAGTACCGCAACCAAGTCCCTAGTAATGAACTCTGAAATAGGAAGAAAATTTAATTTATTACCGAGCAGAATTGCTGCTCTTGGATTTTCATGTTGATTAAAATATATTAACTTACATGATTGGGATGGTAGACCCATAATTCGGCCTCTTAGGACCCAAGGCTCTTGAATGAGCGCTATGTCCATTTGTTTTAAAATAAATCTTCTGCTAAGCTCGGCCGATGCTGTTTTTGCATGGTGAAGATTTATTTGGATACAGTCAATACGACTAGTATCCATTATGATTTTTTGAACTTCAGCCTCTTGACCGAGGTCTTCTCAGAACCTTTCTTGAAGCTGGTTTTGGTGTTATTACCTGCGGGTTTTTTAAACCCGTACTTCTTAGGTTTTGAGACGGTCAAGCTGGTTGCTATAGTCCCACTGGCTTCCTTGGATGTGCTGGCCTTTGGTGAAGAGTCCTTAGTGGCCGAAGCTGTTAAGCTACTTGCCAAATCTCTGTTCACCGCAGACTCCACACTCTTGGATTCGCCAGTGGCTGCAACCGTTTGTGGAGCATTTTTCAACCTAAGCTGAATGAAACCAAATCTAAAATCAATTTTAAAATTGGTCTTCTTCAGCTGCTCCACGGACTGATGGTCAATGGAGAGCGTTAACTGGGCTGCGGTGTTGTGTGCCTCCCTTCTTAAAACCCTCCATCTATCGGTATTGAGGCCATCATTTTGCCCCTGGACGATGCCCAAAATGCGCTCATTGGTAGTATCTGCGCATGCTGGGAAGAAAGCAACCAATACCTGCGATTTGGGGATCTTTTCCTCTTCAACCGCTATCAGTTGTGCTTTCTCCCATGGCTTTAATCCGGGAACTGTGCTGACAACCCAATCGGCTGTTTCTTTGTTAGCACAGTTCAGAACTATCCATCCTGGCTTAAAAGTTGAGCCTAGGAACTTCGGTTTTGTAACCGCATCCTTTGGCTCAATGATTTTATCCATGATGGATTCCTGAATGGCACTCATTTGCTCAGTAGTCAGGAGTTCCTCCGGATGGTTTTTGGATAAGATGCCCAGTCTTACCCCTTCAACCACAGCTTTATAGCTTAACTTACAACCACCAGTAGGTACGGTGTTGTTACCTTTAACTGGGTTAATAGTGGAAGTAGTTGCTGTTTTGACCACTATAGAAGCAACCCCTGAAGTACCTTTTATCATTTTCTCGGTAGCTTCTGGTGTGCTGCCATCTGACCTGGACCTTTTAGTAGCTTTTTTAGGCTCTATAGGTTTTAAGGCCAATGTTCTAGCCTCAGCAGGTTGATGGCCATGCGCAACGAGCCATTTAAAACGTTTTTTAGCAGCGCCAGTCATACGGATGCGCTTTTCAGCATCTGCTATACTGAGCTTGCTGGTAATCTCTTCCAGATTAGCCACTTCTCCTATTGAAAAGGGAGGCATTACTTCCTCATCTGAAAGCGGCGATTCATATTCTGATGCTGGAGGACTTATTACGGCCTCTGCTGAATCAGAAAGACTAGGTTCAGTAACCTTTGTCCCTTGCGTTGTTGATGCACTTGGAGCAGCATCTATCTCTTTTTTTTCTTTTTTACTTGGATTCATATAATTCCCACGAGTAGCTAGGGAAAAGAGGTCAGCTGTGGCAGAGCCCCGCATTACCACAGGAAGTCTAGAATTCAAACCAGAGGGCGACAGGTATCTGGAGTCCGCTTACTAACGACTAACCATCCCGTTAGCCATGCAGCCGTCGGCGTAAGCTCTTCCGCCAATATTGGCTTGAGTAACTCTAGGAGTAGCAAGGTTGATAAGTCCAAATATGCGGAAGTACCATGCCTAAAAACTCCATGGGCGCGCTTGCAAATTCGGTCTGCATCCGTATTTTAGACAGATGCAGTTCCAGGGGCCACCACGAGGAGGTATTGCAAGAACTTGATTAGGAACTTCGACAGTTGCGACATAAAGCCTACCCTGTAGAATCCCAATCCCGAATTATGCAACATAATTATAAAGAAAATTATTTTGAGATGATTGTAAAAAAAAATTATATAAATTAATATTAATATTATTGAGGAACACAAATTAATTATCGATAAGAAAAAAAAGTACTTAATATATAGAAAATAATAAATATGTTGGTGTCTGATACCATCACAATTTCATTAGGAACTTTTTAAAAAAAAATTATTCTTCCTCAAACTCGATTTCATGAGAAATTTCCAGGCATCTCATTTCAAGCTTCGCCTGCTTTTTGCGACTCCACAACCTAGCTCGAACAGCCAACGAATTAAAAAACTTTTCTAAAGGTGGTGGAGAAGGTGGAATATTGATTTCTGAAATTTACTTCAAAAATCTTTCAGTGTCATCATTTTTTTTTTAAAACAATTTTGGACAGCTTTCAGAATTTCCATTTGGTTCCGGCACTCTTTTATGTGTTAAGTCTAAAAATTCGTCCATTTCTGAAATTATAACTGAATTTTCTACTGAAAGTTCTATAACTTCGTTTTCTTTTTCTTCAGATCTATTGAAATTATTTAAACAAATAAAAAACATTGAAAAATGTACACAACATTACTAGTTTTTAAAATAATTATTACCTTGGCACTTCTATATACGGAATTAAAAAGCACATAGGTTCGAAATAAGTCCAAGATATAGTTTTAGCAGCAGATCCACTTGGTGTATGCTTCTGCATTTTATAATATTTTGAAAAAGTATCTTTTAAATTTTTCCATCTGTTTTTGCATACATTGACTAAAAGAAATTATTTAATTTTTTTTCTAAATATTTTTTTTATATACTAACCAGCTGTGTTCAATATTTTGGATATATTTATCCAAGCTTCTACCTTTTTGTTTCGGTCACGATAAATCTTAAGAGATTTTTCGTATATAACTGGATTGGTCTCCACCTCTAAAATTAATTGTTCATCAAATTCCTAAAAAAAAAATTATTATTAATATTATTAAAAGATTTTATTGCAATTATAAAATTTTTGTTACCTTTTTTTCCATTTTTCCATTTGTTAAAACTTAAACTTGTCAACAAAAAATAAATCAACAAATTTGAGTTTAAAAACGAGCGAATTATTTATTCGCAAAAATGTGGATTGCGAGTGGATCGTGAATAATGATTGACAGTTCGCGACCAGATATTCCAATTCGCAGAAAAAAAAAATAGTTTATTTTCATAAATTTCATAATATAATTAAAAAATTTTAGATAACATTATGTGTATTAATTAATTTTAAGCATTTTATTTAAGAAATTTATTTTAAAAAAAATAATTAAACATGGAATAATTGATTTGTTCGCAATTCGTAGTTCGCGTATCATGTGCAAAGTCCATTACTTATTTCATATAAACTATTAAAATGTGCAAAAATGAATAAAATGTGCATTATTTTGTATGGCATATGGAATTTATTTTCAATATTTTGCACATTTGCGAAGAATTACTTATTTCATAAAACTATTAAAATGTGCAAAAATGAGCAAAATGTGCATTATTTTGTATGGGGTATGGGTTTTATTTTCAATATTTTGTCCATTTGCGAAGAATTACTTAATTCATATAAACTATTAAAATGTGCGAAAATGAGCAAAAATGTGCATTATTTTGTATGGGGCATGGATTTTATTTCCAATATTTTGACCATTTTAATTAATTATCTGGTTATGCTAAATTTTAAATGAAAGCAATATTAATGCACGCGCATCCGGATCAATTCATTGACTCTTGAAATTATCAAAAGTTTTAGAAAAGTAAATCAATTTAGATCATATTACATTATTATTCTTGACCGGAAGTAGAAAGAATAATTGTAATTATAATTAAGTATAATAATATGTTTAATTAAATTAAAGCGGTGTCGAATTTTATTAAGGTTAAAATTACTTAATAATTAATGTGCAAAAATTCTTAAAATGCTCATTATTTTGTATGCAGTATAGAATTTATTTTCAATATTTTGCTCATTATTTTTGCTCATTTCTTTTGGGCTAGACCCTATATAAATGCACTACTAAAACATTTTTAAAAAAAATTAAAGCTTAAATTGGAAATACCACATATAATAGTTCTGACTGATATCATCTATGTAGGCAAGATTTGAATATGAAATATTTTCAATCTAGATATCCGTCTTTCCACGTGAACTCGATTAAGAGATCGTTGTCAGGTCAGCATTACATTTTTCTCTTCCAATAGCCATTATCTGTGGACGAATCATTTCTATTCCGGCTTTCGAAAGTTCATCACCAATCATGAACCTGTTGCACAAATTTGTGTAAAATATAATTGTTAATTCACTTATAAACATTCAAATAAAATTTTAACATAACTTTTATCCACTATTACTGCATCACCTTCTTGTAATTTTTCTAATAAATTAGTTAAGTATAAAATAGCTTTATCAGAAGTTCTTCCAGCAAACGCAGAACTTATAAAATTCATAAGTCCTGAAGGAGAACCTTATATTAAAAGTTTCACGGTATGAGTTCCCTTATAATGAGAGTATGTGTTTTGCAGGTTCTGCAAGTTATGCAGCGAAACTGTATTGTTACTCCAACAGACTGATTAACTAACATTCATTTGGTTGGTCTTGTTCGAATAGTGGTACCATGTCAAGATTATTATCATTATTTGAACATTTTGATTGAACACTAAAATTAACAAAAAATATAAATTAAAATAATATACAATTTAAACTAGATTATATATGTATATACCTCGAATTTCGCTTCATTAATCTTGTGTATCTAGTTTTGATCTTACATCGCTTTGTATTTATAGTTGATTATGGTAAATTTTCTGTTGGAAATGCTGAATCTTTTGTTTCTCAAAATCGGAACCAGAATTTTGTCACTTTTAAAGTGAAGGCTGCAAATCACAAAATATTTTGGAAATGGTTTCCCCATTTTTAATGCAATCTTCCGCCTCAGGAGTTCTTTTTTTATTATTCAGCACTTTCTTTGGAATCTGGTGCATAGAATTCGTTGGATTTTTATGACTCTTACATTGTGGCATTCCGCATTTATTTTTCCCATCTTTTTGTAAATTCTAAATTTAGATATCAAAATATTTTGATTATAATATATATCTTTTTTAGTATAAGTTTTCCAGTTACCAAGTATTTAGACCAGTATATATTTAATTTGATGTTTTATCGAAATTATTATAAAATGCTAATATTTGGCGCAAATAATATTACTTAACTATTTATTTAAATACCCCCCGTCGGATTCCACCTTGTCGCGGTGGTGGGGCTTAACTAAGTCTGAGGAACCCTGAGGCGATGCCAGTAGGTGCAACCACGCTGGAACGGCGAAGGCCGAAGACCGAAAACCAAGAGAATCCACCTTCATGATTTGAATGTCCGAATCTAGAAAAATTCGTGGTAGGATATTACCACAAGTGTCGGAAGAGGCTACGACTTCCGGCGAGGGCTTGGTTGCTACTAATGTAACAACTAAGTCGCCAGTAGCAAGAGTAGATAGGGCCGATATGATTAAAAACGAGACCCAAACCTCGACCCCCTCCCACACGACAGGAGGTGCGGTCCTGGTTAAAAAGAAAAAGAAAAATAAACTGTTGGGTGCGCAACAGCGCAAACGACAGCGGGCAAGGGTTGCGCTGGAACCTTGGAAGTCCGTCTGCGCGGAAGGGGGTTATACCAGGTGATGGGAAACCACTGTCTGTCGGGCAGAAGCGGAAACAGAGAAGGGAGAAGTTGCGCGGCGCGGTGCAGGGCGTGAAACGTGGAGAACCGGGTGGTGCACGGGTGAATCCCAAAGGTTGAAACACCGCGGGAGCCGCTAGTGCATTTCCAGGTTCCACATCGGTCCACCCGGCCAAACCAGCAACTACTTGTGTTGCTCCTGCTGCGGCAGGGGCCCGTGCGGTGTCAGGCGTTGCCATGTCAACCACATTAGGTTGGAAAATGGGGACAACTGATCCTGCACGGGCTCTTGTTGCAACAGAAGCAGCAAAAAAGAGAATCCGCTCGGATGATTCGGGAGAACCAGGACCAACCAATAAGAAGGTAGTCCCTGAGCTATCAACTTATAGGGAAGGACCTGCTCCCAAATCAGGCTTAGATCGTAGATCTAAACCTGTCGCAAGACCGAAGGTCATTCCAACGGGTAAACGAACCCTGAGTTCCTATTCTGAGGTGGTCAGAGGAGTTGATAAAACATCTTTCAAGATGGCTGTCATCAACTCTGCAGCACCTGGGGGCAGGATCGCTCGGGACAGACAGTCTATCATCAGGGAGGTATTAGAATCAGCTATAGACGCTGCTTTTATGTCAACCAGTGATGTTCTGCCGGTTCGTATCCGTTGGAGTGGCTTTCGTGGCGATTTCTTCTGGGCAGTCTGTCTAGGCAAGTTCTCGGTAGACTTCCTAGGGAAATTGATTAGCGAAATAAAGTTGCCTTGGGATGACATCCGCTTACAGATGGTAAGCAAAGATGACATTCCAAAGCTAAGGAGGGTAACGGTTGAAGTGATAGGTCCGCCTAAACCTGTACCAGCCATCCTTAGCAACAGAGCAACCTGCCGACTGAGCTCTGGACGGTATACTTTGCTAAGGAGAATTCGCAAGGAATCTACTTGGTGTTGGGTATCGACCAGACCTCATTCGATAGGATTAACGAAACCAGGGGGGAGGTGTGGTACAGGATGGCAAGCATCTTTTTCAAATTGGAAAATGTGTCGCCAACCTGCCCCACACAACCACCGGTTTGCAGTTCTGCTGCTGAAGCCAAACCAGCACCCTCTAAAGAAGAGAGTGCGAATGCTGCTCCAACGTTAAAATAATCATCTGGCTTACTGATCACCGAATTGGTGATTGGCGAAACAGATGAACGGGCTGGACATGATCTGATGACAGGATCGGTTAAAGGTACGTCTTGCGACGAAGACGAGGATTTACTCCTACTAGGACCACTCCTGGCATCAGATGATGACCAAACCCTAACGGAGGAGATGTCAACGGAAGAGTTGGAGATGGAGGTTGATCAAAACAATTCATGAGAATTGTTTAGATCAATCTCCATCGTAGTAGGGCGGCCACGGCCAACCTACAACAACTTTTCGAGAAAAGCGAAGTGGATTTGGCGTTAATTCAGGAACCTTGGACCGTCGTAAACAAAGTTTCTGGATGGAGCAACAAATCAGTAAATCTGTTCTACAACAACGAACAAGGTAGGCCCAGGGCCTGTATTGTAGCCAAGAAAAATATTAATCTATTTTCTCACCCGCAGGTCTCAAGTAAAGATAGCATAGCGGTTTCATGTGAGGGCGAATTAAACGGGAGACCAAAGCAGATCATCTTTGCTTCTGTTTATCTACCGTTTGACTCACCCACCCCTCCGCCATCTACCGAGTTGGATGAGGTAGCGAAGCTAGCGCAGAGCAACCACGAACAACTGATTATAGGCTGTGATGCAAACTCTCATCATACAGCATGGGGCAGCTCAAACTGTAATGAAAGGGGTAAGTCACTGCTTGATTATATTTATACAACTAACCTATTATTAATGAACCTTGGGGTAGAACCTACCTTTATCACGCGTTCTCGTAGGGAAGTAATAGATATAACACTAACTACAATTGATATATCTGCATACATCCATAATTGGAGAGTTTCGAACGAAGCATCCTTATCGGATCACAGATATATACGTCTTGAAATTGATGCGACGGTCCCACCAGCCATTCCGTATAGAAACCCGGCAAAAACTGACTGGGCTTCTTTCAGGAGCAAGGAGGAATCAAAATTAAATCTCTCAGTTAACTTCCCCCGTACATTGCACTCGTGTGAAGATATTGACAGAGAAGTAAATGTGATCACGAATCTGCTTATGGATTCTTATGAAGAGTCTTGTCCCTTGAAACGGGCCAGATGCGACTCTGACACTCCTTGGTTGACACAAGACTTCAAAGGAAAACGTAAAGGGGTACGCAGGCTTTGCAACAAAGCAAAGAACTGTAATCGTGATGAAGATTGGAACGCATATCAAAATGCGCTCAAAGATTATAAGTACGGCATCCGCTCAGCCAAGAGACAATCTTGGAGATCGTTCTGTGATGGTGTAGATAGCGTAAACGAGGCGTCACGAATTAAGAAATTTCTAGCGAAAACCCACATTCAACCTGAACCTCTAATCAATAGTGAAGGTATCAGGGCTGAATCAGCAGGAGAGTCACTATGGAAGAGCATTTCCCGAAATGCTTTGACACCTCTGTTGTAATAGATTCATACCGGCCTAGCAATAGGTTGGAGGATACGGAATTAGAGTTTATTAACTTTAATGCAGCTAAATGGGCTGTTTTTTCTTTCAAACCATTTAAATCCCCAGGTAAAGATGGGATCTTCCCTGCTCTCCTCCAAAACTCATGGGATTTCATAGCTGATAGATTAATAAACCTTTTCAGGGCGTGTATCCTCTTTGGATATACCCCGGCAAAATGGCAGGAGGTTAGAGTGGTCTTTATACCAAAACCGGGTCGAGATGACTATTCATCCACCAAGGCATTCAGACCAATCAGCCTTACTTCCTTTCTTTTAAAGACTCTGGAAAGAATCTGCGAAAGAGAAATTCGAGATAAGCTCCCATCGGCAGCCTTATCTGGCAAACAGCACGCCTATTTGAAGGGTAAATCGGTGGAAACCGCTCTTCATGAAGTGGTTCACACCATTGAAAAAGCCTTTCTTTTTAAAGAATCTGTGCTTGGAACCTTTATAGACGTGGAAGGAGCTTTCAACAATGTACTCCTGCAAAAAATTAATGAAGTGCTACATAAACAAAACATCAACCCACAAATCTCCAAGTGGATTGAACACATTTTAGCACATAGGAGAATTTATGCGAAGCTTGGGGATCAAGAACGGGCAGGTAAAGTTCACAAAGGTACACCACAGGGCGGCATTCTGTCACCCTTGCTTTGGATACTAGTCGTGAATGACCTCCTATTCGAACTCACAAGGCAGGGATACCTCGTCGTATGCTACGCAGACGACCTGGTCATTCTCGTCACAAGCAAATTTGAATCGGAACTCTCTGGGTTAATGCAACCTGCACTGAATATTGTTAGCCAATGGGCAGACAACTGTGGGCTGAACATCAACTCGCTAAAAACCGATATCTGTTTATTCTCATTGAGAAGGAAAACTCAACTATTGAGTCTTCCCGTTATAAAAGGCACCCGGCTAGCACTAAAAGCTAATGTTAAATATCTGGGCGTTATTTTAGACAAAAAATTGAACTGGAGATCGCACCTAGAAGAACGAGCTAAAAAAGCCTATAGGATTTTTGGCATGTGTCGGGGCGCGATGGGAAAGAAATGGGGACTACAACCGGATATGATTCGCTGGCTCTACACCAGTGTCGTCCGCCCTACTCTTTCCTATGGATCTCTCGTCTGGTGGAAGGCGATTGAGAAACTCTCCAATCTTAAGTTGTTGGAAAAAGTTCAACGTTCTTGTTGCCTCAGTATTACTGGCGCAATGAGAACAGCATCAACAGCAGCACTGGAAACCATTACGGCTATCCACCCTATTGAGATCCACATCAAAAAAGTTGCTGCGGGGGCTGCATTGCGACTTCCTTAAACCAGGCATGGACTCATGCAGGTTCTTCTGTACCTCATGAGTCTATCCTGGGATTTGCGAAATCCATCATACCCAATGTTGAGAAACCTAGCGATTCCCAGAACGAAACCTTCCTGGAATCAAACGTAAAACTCAGTATCCCTTCTAGAGCTGATTGGAACACTGATATAGTGTCTCAAACAGCTGGCCTGTTAACAGCATATACCGACGGCTCCAAAATGAGAAACCTGACTGGCGCGGGAATGTACTGTGAGGAATTAAATCTAGAAAAGTCTATTAGCTTGGAAGACCACGCCACAGTCTTCCAAGCAGAGGTGGTGGCAATTAAAGAAATCTGTAACCACCTTCTATTAGAAGGAACCACAGATAGGGACCTGAGAAAGTCAGGCTGCGTTAAAAGCGGTGACATCCTATACAACCAAATCCAAGCTGGTCCAAGAATGTAAACACAGTCTTAACAACCTGGCGCGGTCGAATAGGGTCACACTGAAATGGGTTCCTGGACATAGCAATATACCGGGAAACGAAAAAGCAGACGAGCTAGCAAGAAAGGGATCGCAACTGGAGGTCATCACGACCACAGTTGGGGTAGCACTGCAGACTCTTAAAGCGAACCTAAAACGATGGGCCGACGAATCTCATCAACAAATCTGGCTAGCTAGTGATATCGGCCACACCACGCGGTGTCTCTGGGGCATCCCGAAGGAGAAAGTAACCAAGAAATACCTGCGGCTCAACAAGAGCTCGGTATACCTGGGCACTGCGATCTTAACAGGTCACTCTATGTTGCGGGATCATGCCTACAAAATCCGGCGCTCTGAAGTGCACATCTGTAGGGGGTGCGGTGAGGATAGAGAGACTATTGAACACTTCCTGTGTCATTGTCCCTGCCTCATGCACCTACGTTATAAATGCTTTGGTGCCTATCTCCTGAACGAACTGAGCGAAGCGGGGGTTCATGGATGGCAACAAATATGTAAATTCGGAAAAGACAGCGGATGGCTCACAACCGCCACAGCGGGAGTGACATGAAGGTTCTTCGCACCGAGGGGTACAATGGGCCTAGTTCTGGCCTGAGTGCTTGAGTCCTTCACGGACTCCCCTCTTTCAATCCATCCATCCATCCATTTATTTAAATATCTCTGTCAATTTTTCAATACAAAATGAAAGAATTTGACATATTCAATCTAGTTATTAATTTTTCACAAAATTCCGCTAGAGTCCTAGTCACAATATGTGACTACCGTAAATTAATGCTTATATTCAAATTCCACCCAAAGATTTGTTATAATTTTTTGGCTTTTGTATTAGATAGAGTGTTTTAGTGATTAATTTAGATTTATTGAATATTATAATAAAAATTAAAGCAAGCTATATTTAATATTATAAAAGTAAAATCGTATCTAAAATTCTAAAGATATTTTAAATACGAAATTTAATGTAGATTAAATTTATTTAACAATTTTTTTTTATTTTATTTTTTAGACATAATAAAATATTATGTCTATAATTTTATAGACATAATATTTTTGGAAATACATTTGAAATATGTAATAAACATTTTAAATGTACATCTCCAATAATAAATGGTAACATTTTGTAAGGCATTTATTTGTATTAAATTACAATTATTTTTCAACAGATGATAACGAAAATAATATAAGTGTATTTCACTTTGCAGAAAAAAAAACTAAATTTCTGTAAACAGTGTATTTTTTCAAAATGACGTTTTTTTTTTAAGAAAATAACGAAAGAGAATAATAATACATACTAAAAACACGACAGATATTTTAATGACATTTATTCATTTATTTCAAATGATGCTTTGCAAAAATTGAAAGACGAGCTACATACATAATTAAGAATAAGTTACATCCATATTTTGCAAAAATTGAAAGACGAGCTACATCCATAATTAAGAACAAGTTACACCCATAATTAAACATTGGTTTTAATTGGCGGCCAGGTTTCGCAAAAAAATTTATATCCGATCATTTGATAAATAAAATATAAAAAAAACAATGAAATTCATTACCATAAGCAAAGGACCTATATTTTTAAAATAAACATTAGCAAAGGTATCTATATTTTTTTAAATTATATTAATATCTTAAAATTAAATTAAGTTTTCTTATTTCTAGTATTATTGCCTTCTATAATACTAGAATATATTTATATTTGAATTGCTGACATTGAATTTCTTTTTTAACTATGAACATTTTGTTTTTTATTTCTTTATTTATATTTTAGTAAGCAATTTTTATTGTGTAGTTAATACTATTATAAACAAAACAAATAAACTATAAACTGAATTTTTGTGATGATATTAATTTAAATATTGATAAATGTTCAATATATAAAAATTAATTTTATTTACAGATGTAAATACAATATATATATTTTAGATGTTTACATTTTAAATTAAAATATCATTGTTCTGCTCTGAAAATGGGCCTGAAAAGTATACACCATATATAATATATTACGTATTTGTTTTTCAATAAGTTGGTGAGTGCAAAATAACACGGAAGGCAATATGGAATTCCGTTCTGTAATATATAGCAAAATCGTACACTTTTAATTTTTTACAAAGCAGGATCTGAAATAAAATGAGTAACTCACTTTAAAATTAAATCAATATAAACATAAAATATTTTACCTTCTTTTATTAATTTTCTAAAATAAATATATTCAGGCTAATTTTAAAATAACTACACTTGAAATAGATGTATCACACAATTCCATATATCTTGTTCACGTGGTGCGGAGTGGAGTGTGGATCGTAGTAAATCTACCATAACGCCTCTACTGAAGACATGTTGAACTATTTTTTTACATATCCTTTTTTTGTGAAATTGTTTAAATTGTTTTTGTGAAGTATTTTTTAATGAAAAAATCGTTTTTGTGCTGTTCGTTTGCAATTTCAATATTAAACAATAAAACAAATGTCAAAATCCACTCTACTCTAGACTCCATTACGCTAGTGTTCGCATGTTACGGGTTTGCAAATTCACTACACTTCACTCCACATTTTGAGCAGAGTTGATAATCCACTCCATACTACATTTTTCGGTGTTCACGTGAACAAGATAATAGTTAATGTATTACACATAATTATAATTTATTTCACCCTCATAAAATTGATTTTGATTTTATAAAAAAAATATTTAATTTAAAAATAAAAATAAATTTTTATAATAGCCCACTGAAGCGCGTAAGCCTTATGTATTCCTTATTCGTAAGGGATGACCTTATCCGTCCATAACAAATACATTAGTCATGTCCGCTTAGCATAAGGTAATGCACATAAGGGACATGTCAGGTTACAGCGGAATTTTTATGAAACTGTATCATTGCTAACAGATGGAAAATAACACGGAAGGAAAATAATACGAAATTATTTTATTTTATAAAAGCTCTACCATTTTTATTTCGGTTTAATAAATAAAAACATATTTTCAAAAAAATTCTTCTTAAATGTTTATTTAGTTTTTTTAAAATACATATTATATAAAATAAATTTACATTTAAATTTTCTATCTGATTTCCTGTTAAATTAATTTCGTTCATAACATTTTGAGTTCCTTCTTTTTTAGCTAATCTTCGACAATGTGTCTTTGATAAATGTTCTGCCATTTTTTCTATAAATATTAAACGATTAAATTAAAATTAATACAATTTGTTTTTTACAATTATTGTATTGTAGTAAATTTAAGGAAAAAATGTAGAAACAAAACCTCACCTTTATTAATTATAAAAATTTATCAGTACGTAATAATAAAACAACACTTAATTGTTTAATACTTAATTATATCTAATTACTTAAAATAGTTGTTTATTGTACACAAGCCAAGAGCAAAATGGAATTTAAAAATTGCCAAAATGAAATGACACGTACAATTACAGAAAATAATTTTAATATCTATAATATACCGTCAGAGGTCATACCAAAATCTCAATTTTTAATTCACAGTGTTACCACCAGCTATCGAATTTTAAGTTTATATGGGAAAATTGCATTTCTTAGAGCCCATCCACACGTTCTATTTATCGCCCGATAATTTTGACTTACGATATTTTCTCCTTTTTTTCCATTTCTGTTAGAGAGAGAAAAAAATTATAGAAAGATAAAATATTCTTGAAAGAAATTTTCAGGCGATTTTTTATTTTCTTTCGAGAATTTTGACATTTGACAAATCATAATTTTTTTTTACAAATAGTAGTCGGTTCGGTTTGGGTAAAATAAAATAAAAAATAATTAATTTCAAAATAAGTTGGTTTTTTTTGTGTATTTTCTGTAGAATAATAACAATTTTAATAACAATAATAATTTTCATAATAGCAACAAAATGGAATAAAGAAGCAGTTGAAATACTAATAAATATTTATGGTGAAATACCTAATTTGCATGATTGTAAACATAAGGAATATTATAACAGGATTAAAAGAGAAGACCCCTTACGCATTATTGCGGAATCCTTGGAAAAATTTAGTATTTCCACCGAGGAAATTAGAAAAAAAAAAGTATACGGAGCCAATACACAAAAGAAAAAGTGCTGATTGAGAAATAAAAAAAAACCGGAGCTGGGGTTGATGAGCTGTATCAGCCGAAACTTTGGTTTTATGATCTATTGCGATTTTTGGACTCATCAACTGAAGTAAGGATTAGTGAAAGCAATATTCCGGTAAGAGTATTATTTTTATTTGAAATTATTATGTATAAAGTTAAATTATATGTAATAATTAATGTTTTTTTCTGGGCAGAAATTAGACACACAACCGCCGGAAGTTGAAGAAGCATTGGAAGCTGAAGAATTAGATGCTACTTATCAGTGTTTAATGGCAGGTTCAGAGGAATCTAATCAAATACCTCAGGTAAACCAACATTTATTTTACATAAATTCATTTTATACAGTAACTATTTTTTGTAGTCTTCAAAGCAAAGAATAAATAAGCAAAGGAAAACATCAAAAATAATTAAAAATGAGGCAAATGAAGCATTGCGGATAATAAAAGATATAGCAAAAAAAAAATTCTGGATTTTTAAGTTTTTTAACTGAAGAAATTGAAAAAGTGAAGGATGAACAAATATTTCAACAAATGAAACAACAGCTTATGGAAGTTGTGTGGAAAAATGTAGAAGAAGATCGTCGGAAATCAGAAGCAAAAGCTAATCCAACATTCTCAGAAACACCTTCAACTTCTAATCCAGCGTTGTCAAAAACACGAAAAACATTATCAACATTATCAGCAATTTCAGTACCAAAAAAATACCGTTTTCTGGTATTCGATCTGACAGAGAACGAATTTACTCCAGTTCATTTTCATCATCCACATCATTAAATCATACAAAGGGAAAAATATTCTCATTACCATCATCAGAAAAAAGTTCTATGAGTAATAATTCGCTATAGGTATCACAGATCCAGTACAAATTCTATTTCTAGTAATAGAAGTTCAAGCAATAGTATAGCAAATAACACAAATTTTCCAACACCAGAAATTACTTTTGTTGAAATTGTACCAACAGCTTTGAATATGGATGAAGTAATTGATACAACTTCTGCCGATATTATATCACAATCATTAAAAGATATTTTAACTGATGAAGAAAAAGAAAATTATATAGATTGTATTTAAAAAAAAATAAAAAAAATTTAACTATTTGTTAAAAAAATGTTATATTAAAAAATTACTTATGACATTAATTAAAAAAATTAATTAAACATTGTTAAAATAATGTATTATCATAAATGTTATTATATTTAAAAAAATTATATTTTAATAATAATAATCATTTTATATTTATGAAAATACAATTTTATATTTTTTCATTTTGCCACGGAACAGATCCTTCATTCGAAAAATAATTTGAGAATTCACTTCTAATATTTTCAGCTGCTCGTAGTATATGTCGATTTTGTACTAGTTTTGATGAATGAATTTTCTTCAGTTATTTCACCATATCCTTGAGTATTTTCCATTAAAAAGTTATGCAGCACGCAGCATGCTTGTACAATAATTTGGACATTTTCAACTCGTTGATTGATGGTTGTTTGTAAAATTCGAAATCTGTTTGCTAAAATACCGAAAGCATGTTCAACTGTATGCCTGTCTCTACTTAGGCTGTAGCCAGATGGTCGATACCCACACATAGAAAAATCGTCCAGGTCGATTTCTAAGCAAAAAAAAAGAATTTTCCAAGGAAATAGATCGTGCCGTAATCTATTTGGTAATGTCAAAAGTAGTTTTAAATCGTCCTGTTTGTGGCGCCTTCTCTTGCAATAACGAAAATATCCCAATTTATATTTCCCGAAAATATCCCAAAACAAATTATTTGTGTATTACGTGTGACAAAATGCAGTTGGCATTTAAATAATAATAATTAGTTAATTTTATATATCGTAATGGAAAACGAAAATCTTTTTGTGATGGAAAGTTTGGATATCGAAGTATTAGATGAAACAAATTTATATAGTTCTGTAAGTTCTGAAATAACTAAATAAAATATTTTTTAGTTGCTTAAAGTATTTTTTTTAAGGAATTGCAAAGCAGTCAGAGCAAAAAATATCAGCTATGAAAAAATTATAACTTTCATAGAAAGCAAACCGTTTTTGTATGATGTTTCGAATGAAAATTATAAGGATATTCATAAAAAACTTAATGCGGTTCAGCCATTAGCTGATGAATTAGATTTAACACGTAATTATAAAATATTTTTTGATCGAAATTTCAAATTAGTTTTTATTCTTATATTCTTACAGCCAAAAATTTTTTAGATAAAATTACATATTTAAAAAAACGGTATGTAGAAGAAAAGAAAAAAAAGAAAGGTAAAAGTGGGGATGGTGGAAACGTGTCCACACAATGGGTTTGGTTCGAGAAATGTAAATTTTTGGAAAAAGCTACAACTCCAAATTTAGAAACTGGTCATTCAGCAATTCCAAAACGGACAATGTCAGTTAATCGGCCCACGGCGTTGTCTCCACCAAAAAACACTTATATAAATAAAAAACAAAAACTTAGTATAAATATAAATAATGCAAACGCAATTATGGTTAAAAATAGTACTGTTCCATTAACCAGTAGTATAATCGAACCACCAATAATAATTGAATCAACCGTCATTTATCCATCCGAATCCTCAACACAAGCTGTTGTCAATAATCTGTTGTCAATAATTCAGCCATTGTTTAGAGTCCGAAATACAAACAGAAATACCCTATGAGTCCCCACCACAAATTACAATAAATACACCATTCACCAGCCGTGCAAATCCATCAAAGCAAACTTACACTACTACTCCATCCACTAGTCCACGAAATAATAAAAAAAAACAGAAACAGAAAACACTCAGACTGTAAATAAAAAAATAATAGAGTCTAAGAATGATTTCCTGAGTACCGTAGCTGATGATATGACAACCGAGGAGCTGTTGGAGTTTCAAAAGCTGTTTTATAAAAATGTATACATGTTATCAAAATCTGTAAAAAAATAACATAAAAAAATAAAAATAATACAATTTTTATTATTATATTTATTATTTTGTTATAAAAAATCAGTGTTAATATACAATAAAATTAGTTTTAATATACAACGAAATTTGTAGTCTTATACTTTTTTTTCCAAAACTATAGTTAATTAATGTTTAATTATAAAATATTTTCAGAGAATAAATAATTTTTGTAAATTTGTCTGAACTGTTCTGGATTAGAAGAAGGGCGTCCTCTTGCGTGGTTAATTGTATGAAATACAGAAACTTCAGGAGCAACACTGGAAATGATGGGAGTCACGTTTTCTGCTATAATTTTGATGAAGTTATGCAAAGTTACACAAGCTTTAACAATAAGCTCAGCATTTGTAAGAGATTGCAATATTTCTCCACGAAATATTCTAAAACGGTTGGCCAAAATCCCGAAAGCACGTTCTATAACACTTCTAGCTCTTGAAAGCCTTTTATTAAAATTTAGATTTTCTGGACTCAGTGTTCTTCCGCCATAAGGTCTTAATAAATGTTTTTCCAGTGGGAACGCTTCATCGCCAATGAAAAAATAATGGAAAAGTGTATTTGTTCCCGGCAACACGTCGCTATTAGGCCATGCAAATTCATCTACTTCCAATGCTTCACCAAGTGATGAATGAGAAAATATGTTTCCATCGGATTGAGATCCATATGCTCCAATGTCAACATAAATGAAATTTGCATTAGCGTCAGCTAATGCAAGTAAAACAATACTAAAATATTGTTTGTAATTAAAATATCTTGAGCCAGATTGTGCGACCTGAAATTAAAAAAATTTAAAATAATTAATTTTTTATTGTTTGTATATTTTTTTCTACTCATTATTAAAAACTTAACTACAGAAAGGCGATTCTAAACTACAAAAGATTGTCGTCCTCTATAATAATTCTCAACATATGTACCGACCATAGCAGAAATTTCCTTCCGTCGAAAAAACTCCTTTCCTTTTTTGTTTTGTATGGAGTTTTTTTCGTTGTATGGTGTCTAAAAAAAGAAATTCAGACATTTTACAATTTAAATTGTAAAACTAAATAAATAAATAAAATATTAATAAAAATGGGATCGGACATAAATAGTTTTGTAATAGCCTCTTATGACAGAGACATTTATTATGATATTTGTGCACACAAAGTGAAATTATTTTTAAAAATGACGTTGTCAGAAAAAGTCACGATGCTTCCGGCATCTGTTGTGATCTCAAAAAAGCCATGGGACTTCTCATTATAGATGGCGCTTATCAAAATTTATAAGAAAAGAAAATTTCCAAAACTTATGGTGGTGTGTGTAAATTTTTGGTCTGTTCACAGCCTTATTTTCTTTTTTATCTATGAGTAGAGAGACCTAAGAGAGTTCTGGATCACCTTTTAACAAACCCCTTAATTTGTTAAAAGCATGGTAATAAGTGTGTTTGGTGTGTTTGTGTGTCTGTCGTTTTGTTGTGTTGTCTGTCTGTCTGTCGTTTTGTGTGTTGTTTTGTGTATCTGTCACGTGGGTATGTTGTGTATCTGTCACGTGGTTCTGTTAGGGATTTTGTGTGTGAGTCAGTTGGTGTGTGATTTTCTTGTTTTTGATGTGTGAATTGTTAACATAGTCTAAAATTTGTATGTTGATAATTTGTATGTGTAGTTGTTGTTGTTAAAATTTTTAATTTTTTGTTGTGGTTTTGTGTTCTTATCTTTTCTATATGATTTTTTTTTTTTTTTTTTGTATAGGAATAGTAATGGAATATTATAATTTAATTGTGGGTTTTGTTTATAAAAATTTTTTCGCGTAGGTAGGGTGATTTTTTTTTATATAGTTTTTTTATTAGTAGATAGTAGAGTATTCTTAGCGGCCATTATTATATAGTTTGTGACGTAGGGGATTCCGACCTTGATATTATTTTATATCAAGGTTAATTTATGAAATTAAATCAGCTGTTATATTTATACAAAATTATTTATTTATAATAAAACAAATTATTTAAGTTTATATAAAATTACTAAAAATACAATATTATTTATTTATTTTATTTATGATTCCGCTGGTTTGATTTTATATCTAATATTATTTTCACAATTACATAATATTATAACATCTAAATTAGATATGTGATAATATTTGCGTTTCATGCCCATCATAGGAAGCTCAGCTATTGTGAAATGATATTCATCTAAGTTGTATCTCTGTCTATTTTCCCAATACCATTCTTCTGTAAAATATTTACTATTATAGAATGCTGTCAATCCAAGATGTTTTAATGTTGGTCGAAATATAGGTGGTAGTACTTCTTGACAAATTAAGGCTTCAATTGAATGATTGCTGATATTTTTTGAGTTCAACCAAGACATTTTTGTGTTAATTAATTAAATATTCAATTTGGATGTTTTATATTAACTAAATAATATTTTGCATGAGATTTGGATATTTATAGAGTATGAAATATAGCAAAAATTAATTGTTTTTATATATGTGGTGAAACAAAAAAATATTCCCATGTTTTTCATTATCCATATCTATCAGGATACAGACAAAACCATAATATTTAATAAATAATTAATTATGGATAATCAAAAAGTTAGAATATCGTGAGAACTACCAAAAAAAATATTTTTTTTAAACTTAAAAGTTTTCTTATCATATTTTTTGGACTATAAAAGTAGCTGAAATTTAAAAATGATTATTAGTTTACATCAAGCAACATCAAGTAATGGCTAATTTTTTAAAAAAATTAAATAAAACCTTTCAATTGAAGGTACTTAAAATAGAAAAATTAAATCTCCTAAGGGAGAATTTTATTTACGAGATTGCAGATTTAAAAAAAATTAATACAAAATATGGTGAAAGGATCTTGGTTGAACTAGAAGATTGTAAAGTGTTTTTACCGGCACGGTACGGCAGGATGGATGAGGAAACATTAAAAAAAACTTCAAAATGGTCGCTACGGTATCAGAACACTTGGTAGAGCTGGAATCTCTACCAACATTGAATTCGTTGATCTAGATGTGAAAGAACCAGTAGAAGAACCAGTAGAAGAACCAGTAGAAGAGGATTGGGATTGAAATTATATTTATATAATATAATAAAAAATTTTGTACTAATATTTGTATTATATATAAATAAAAAAAAAATTTTTGTTTAAAATTCTATATAAACTTTTTTTATTTTATATACCCATCCCAATTATTTAAAGGTTTTCTACTCTTTTTTTTTTCTCTTATCATAAAACACGTGGACGATCAAATTAAATAATAATTTCATGATTTAATTTTTTTTCTAGTTTTTTATATAGAATAAAACCGCAAGTGTTTATATCTATTTATATTGATTTCACAATATTATGTTTTAAAATTTTTTCAGATAAAAATTAATGTATAAATATAGGATTTTCTTTTGTAAAATTATTAGTTTAAATTATATTTATATAATATAATAAAAAAAATTGTATTAATATTTGTATTATATATAAATAAAAAAAAAATTTTTTGTTTAAAATTCTATATAAACTTTTTTTATTTTATATACCCATCCCAATTATTTAAAGGTTTTCTACTCTTTTTTTTTCTCTTATCATAAAACACGTGGACGATCAAATTAAATAATAATTTCATAATGTCAAATAACTTCAGACTCCCATAAAGTATTTACAATAAATCAAAATAAAATAGTTTTAAGTTCCAAAGATGATAAAAGATATGCTATTAATGAAACTACTGATACATTGGCATGGGGGCACTATAGTATTAAGAATTTATAACTTGTTCAATAAACAAAAAAATCAATCATTTAAAATTTAATAGTTTTATTTATTCTATATAATACATAGGATTATGTTTCAGGTTGCAATATTCAAAATTTTTTTAAATAAACAAACATTTTGTACTGCACATATACCAGAATGATTAACCAAACATTTAGGTATTTGTATCCCATATTTTGATTTTAAAGTTTTGATATTTGAAGAATTATTATCGTCTAAATCTATAATATTTGTATGCTTCAAAGTATTGGAAATCCATGTATGTTTTTCAAATCCTTTAACATATATTTTAATGTGTGCATTTAGCATAATTTTTATATGATTAATAGCATCACGAAAATATGTAACTCCATCACTCCATTGAAATCCATGATGGTTTCTCTCAAGCCATCTGTTTGTTTTTTGTGTGTTAGCTGAAAGTAAATGGAATCCATATGGAGGTCTTATAATGTAGTGCTGTAATTCACCAGTTGAAGAGAGTATTGCAATTTCTTTTAAAATAAACTTATTTTTATCATCTCTGAAGCCTTGAATATCAATTATTAAGTATGATGAATTCATTTAAATGATTTTGTTAACTTCAGAGCTTAATGGATTGTAGTGAACTAAACGATCATGTAGCATTAGACAATATGCTGATGTATTTTTTGATGTTCTACTTTGAAGTACTGGTGTTAGAATAAATTAATTTGGTCGATCGCGCTGAATTTATATGAATTTTTAGAGGAAACAAATAAAAATGTCTAGTTTTTGCAACATAAAAAAAATTTATTTTTACAATAATATAGAATTTGTATTGTAAGAAAAAAAAATTAGGGGATGTTGCGGTTTATATATTAAATATTTCTGGACAATTTTTTCCCACAAGTTTAAAAATGTGCTTAAAATATTTCTCTTACCACAAGAAATTTTGGTAATTTTTATTCTTAGGTAATTAGAGGCAATAGATATGGAATATAATTTCTAAATTTAAATATTTTTATTATAAATTTAAATAAGATAAATAAACAACAAATTTTTTAAAATTTCATTTTTTTATTATTGTGTTTTATAAGTTTTTATTTCAGAGCTCTAAATAACATTGCATAATTTTTATATAATAAACATACATTTTCAACTGCACACATACCAGTGTGATTTACTAAACATTTGGGTGTAAATGAAGTATTGCATTTGAATTTTAAAAAAATACAAATTTTGACAATTATATTCATTTAGATCTACAATATTATTGTTGTTTAAATTTTCACTAAGCCATATTTTCTTTTCCAATCCTTTAACATATATTTTGGTGTTAAATTTTATTATAGTTTTTTATATGATTAATAACATCTTGTAAAATGGTAAAACCGTCATCCCATCTAATTCCATGGTAGTGTTTCTCAAGCCATCTAACATTTTTTTCATGTTAGTTGAGACGCGGTGTAGACTATATGGTGGTTTTATAACATAATGCTGCAATTCGTTATTTGAAGAAAATATTGCAATTTCTTTTAAAATAAACTTTTTATTATCATCTCTAAAGCCTTGAATATCTATTATGAAGTATGGATGTGTTATTTTAAGATACTTTTGAAACTTCTCCACTCAGAGGATTATAATGTACTAAACGATCGTGCAGCATAAGACAATAAGCATATGTATTGTCGGGTACTCCTGCAGCGGATTTTATCTCAATTCTTACATCAACAGGTCCAGTTTTCAGATTTTCATTTTGATGACGAGTATCTATTGCTATTATCATTGCAGACGATTTAAATTCGCTCCAGGAGAGTAATGGTTCAGCAGTAATTTTATTGTAGTAATTTTTTTGAAAGTTTACATATGCATCATAAACCAAAGCATAACGGTTTTTATCAAAAGACAGATTCATATCTTCATATGGATAACAATCTGAATTAAGATACACTTTTAGATCAGTAATACCACAATGATCAAATTTTGAGGAATCTGCTTTTAATTTATCCAGCTTGTCAGTCTGAAAAGCTATAACTACAAATCTCGGTTTTTCTAATTGAGTCGTAGTCTTTACATGCCAAATATTGTGAGTAGTGTTTATGGGTAATGATGGATATTCATATAGATCCCAATTTCGAAAAGCTAATTTCATTGTTTCCCCATTGATGATGCTCTGATATAAATTTAACTTCATCGTATCAGATAGTGATATGTGTTGTACTTTCCATTGAACTTTTGACAAAGTTATTTTAGGATTTTCATTTTCATCGGTACAAATTAAAGCATTTTTATCGGTTCTGGTACGAGTTAGAACTAACTCATGTCGTGCATTTGGTATAATATTCATGTAATCTTCAGCAAACCCTAATAATCTTTTCAACGGAATACAAAAGTTGAAATAAAATCCTTTGGGGTCTATTGATTCTGATGGAGACCAACTGGCATTATAAAGAGCTTTGCTTTCATTAGAATTCAAAGAAATATAGTTTTTTAAACATGATGTTACGCCGACATTTCTATTGTGATCAATTTCTTTGCCATTAATTTCATATCGAATTTCGTCAAAAAGAAATGCTGCTGCATTATTAATTAATTTAGTTTTAGTAACAGCTCCTCCGTCAGCTGTTTTAGAAACCGTGTCTTCTATATATAGCAAACTAGTTGATGGTAGTATATTTATATTTTGATTCTGTATAACAATTCTTATAATATCGCTATTTTGAAATGAATTCAAAAATGGCGAATAACTATGCCATTGAGAATTTGTAATATTTTCATCAAATATTGGTTCATGAAAGCTATTTAGTATATTTTTCATTGTTTTTTCTTCAGTTTAAATCCAATTGATTTTAAAAATTGTTGATTTTGTTGTGTTAATATCTTTAAGGTTCTCGGATAACGTCCGTGTAGATCGAATATTTGATTACGATTGAAATTCAATTCGTTATTTCTCAAGTATTTATTAGTTTGAAATTCTTGGTTATATATGATCATGTTTGAAGCTTTAAATGCAATCTTGCAGTTATATTTTCACCTCTAAAATTCAATAAATTTCCGTCTTGATCAGTTAGCTTTAATGTTAATGAAGTTAATCGTTCAACGTTTACTGGTAAATAGATCACATTCAATGGTACTTCAATTATTTTATATCCTGGACTTACTTTAATCGAAAACTGATGTAATATATGTGATTGTTGATTATTTATATAAGTTCCACCAATAATATTACACTCAACACGTATAGTATTAACTCTATTTATGTCAACATAGAGGTCTGATATATGCAACTCATTTTTAGATAATATTCTTTGACTAAAACCTAAGAGCTTACAAATACTCTGTTCTTTGGTAAAATCAATATCTCCTATATCAGAATAAATTTCACATTTTAAAGTATTATTGTTTGCTTTCAAATTAAATTTTTTTCGAACTGTCTGATCTGATGTCATATTATCATCTATATCCAATGCTTTGCAAATATATCTCTCTATATCATCAATTTCATAAGATCCCACAGGTATCGGGATGATTTTTTCTCCAATATGAAATTTATTATTATCAATATCAACATTTGGGATTGAATTATATGTTTGAAAATCTACTAATCCACAAACGTAATTTTCTTTTAACTGAATAGGTGGAAAATACTGAGAAGTTAGTAATGAGCTATTACCATTAAGAGTCAATGTTAACGACATGATGAATTGATAACAAATGATGGTTTTTTTTAAATATATCATTATTTTATTAATATTTTTCTCTAAAAATTATACAATTTTTTCAAAAACATTTTGTAATAAAAAATTTAAACATAAATGTCCACATATAAATGTGTTAAATTGTTGTTCTTCATTATAGTTGTACAATAAATTATTAGCACCTAAATATTTCACAATTTCAATTGGTGGTCTCAAATTTCCAAAACTATCAAAGTAATGAGCTTGTTTATTTTCTCTTTTGTAATAGGCTACCCAATGTGTTCCCGGACCACTATAATCATCCAAGTTGATTATACCACATTCACGATTCCATGGTTTAGAAGGCAGATTATTACGCATAAAAACACCTCTAAAATGTGGTAAATGTTCTCCAAACTTGAGTAAATCTATATTGGTTAGCGGTCGATTAGGTAGCAACTTTAAAAGTTTTTTGATTGGTTTTGTTGTTTTAAAAATAGACCCAATCCTTTTTTATGTGGTTTTAAGTACAATCCATGACCATTTCTCGAATCAATTGTGATAGTTTCCATAGCTTTGTTATGACGATGATTTTCCTCTAGCCCCTTTTTTGCATTACTAGCATCACTCACTGCTTTCGCTATGCCTGCAACTCCCCCTGAAAGAGCACCAACAGCGGAAAGGCCAGCGAATAATGGCACTAAAAAAGGAAGAACTCCACCTAATTTTGGTATTGGTAAGACTCTAGGTACTTTGATTTTCTTGCGATTCTTCCCTTTAGAAGTTTTTCTAGCAGCTCGAAGCGCTATTTTTATTGCATCTTGTTGATTTGTCAGGTTAGCAGTCTTAACAGCTATTTTAGCAGATTGTACTGCATCTCTAAATGAATTTACATCTAGAGTCTTATTTGTGTTCTTAGTCTTAGTTTTAGTTTTGTTTTTTTTTCTCCGCATAGCACCCATTCCAAGTTTTACTTTAGCTTTCATAACGTTTGTAAGTAAAAGAGAGCTAGCACGCTCACCTAAACTGGAATCCTTTGCAGTTACTCGAGCCCACGCTTTTTCAGCTAATATTTTATCTGCAATATGTCTATTATTTATATCTTTATTTTCAGAATATGCTATATCATGTTCTCGACAAGCTTCATCCAATAGATTAACCCCTCTATCACCGCGAGTTAATCTCGTTTTAAGTTTAGTTCCAGGTCCACAATAATTATATCCAGGCAAATGTAATTCAATTGGTAAATTATTTATTAGAGAGTTTAAAACACCTCCTCCTCTTTTGATGCCTTTTTCACAATTAACCGAATGATAATTAATCATAATTTATTTATATAATTGACCTCAAGCTTTGATAACTTTTTCATAATTAAATTTATTTTAGAAAATATTTAATTATATATATATATATATATATATAAATCATTAATACTAAGATTTTCAAATAGTCAATAAGATGAAGTTTGTGAAGCAGCATGCTAAAATTAGAATTAAAAATTTTGATGAAACTGTCGGTTTGGGTGTTGAAAAAAAAAGTAAACATGGTCCCTTATTACCAAATAATATACGAGGGTTAATAGTAGGACCCTCAAATTGTGGTAAAACCAATGTCATGTTAAGCATATTATTAGACCCCAATGGAATGTGTTTTGAAAATATTTATATATATTCAAAATCATTACACCAACCTAAATATGAATATTTAAGAAAATTGATAACTTCCATCAAGGGAATGGGGTACTATGAATTTTCAAATAATTGTGAAATAATGGAACCCTCGGAAGCTAAAAAAAATTCAGTTTTTATTTTTGATGACGTTGCTTGTGAAAAGCAAAATAATATACGAGAATATTTTTGCATGGGCAGACATAATGATGTTGACAGTTTTTATTTATGTCAATCGTATACACATATTCCTAAACATTTAATTCGCGATAATGCTAATTTCATAATCTTGTTCAAGCAAGATGATTTAAATCTTCGACATATTTATAATGACCATGTAAACTCTGATATGTCATTTAATCATTTCAAAGATGTATGCAAAGAATGTTGGAAGAATGATTATGGATTTTTACTAATTGATAAAAACAGATCGGGTGATAATGGTGGTTATAGAAAGAATGTCGATGAATTTTTATTGATTGAAGAATAAGCTGAGATTTGGAACAACAATCACGAGTCTGTTGCTATCAGGGGTCTGTTGCAGTTCATAAGCGATCTGATCAGAGAGGGGCGGATCAGTTTATAACAGGATATATAAGCAGACAGTACCGTGCTTAAGCTATATATATATTAATTAGTACATCTTAATATGAAACAAAAAGTTTTCACAGAAATGATAAAAGCTCAAAAAGCTTTGAAACGAAAATATGCAATTTTAAAATCTGGTGAAATAGCTAAAGGAGATGAATTAGAAAATTCTTTCAAACCTATAGTGAAACCGTTAAACGATTTAATAAAAGATAAAATGCCCAAGGATATAACAATAAAATCTGAAATAAAAGAAGAAGAAAAATATGAGCATCTTAAACCAGAGAAATTGAGTTATGACAGCTTCAAAACTTCAACACCGAATTCAACTTTAACATTTAATAATACTGATAATTATGAAACACCCATGAAAAAAAGTAATATTACGAATAGTTTATCATCTTCTACAACTAAAAAGTCTGTACTTGATAACACCTATGGACCATATTTTGATGATACACAGAAAATTCTCAAAATGGGGAAATCCACCTTTAGCATTGATGATAAAACTGGTGATATTTACATAGATAATGAGGTTTTTAAGAAATCAGATGGTTTAAGTGAATTGATATTTAGAAATAATCCTCAAAAAGAACTATACACTGAAAAAGATTTGAAAGACTATAAAAAAATATTATTAATGACGAATGCTCATTTAAAAAACCCAAATGATTCATATTCACAAATTAAGGGTAGTAAAGGAAAAAAATATTCAAATATAATTAGACAACTGATGCCTCATAAGCATAATACGCGAAAAAAATTAGGTGGATCGATAAATCTGTCAAATCTTAAAATACAGCCAGTACAAATGCAATTTTCTTCAAAACCTATACAATATGTTCATTGGGATGATCCAAATGAGCTTGTTAATAGATTAAGACTTTTGATTGCATCTCAAGCAGCTGGCAACAACAATCATAATAACGAAATTATTTCAATAATTGAAGAGCTTAAGGAGGCTAACTTAATTGAATAAATAAAAGATTTTGCAAATGTATTTTTTCGCTATAAGCAATATGGTTATTGACAAGTTCGGTCGAAGTGATAATTTTGAAAGATCTGCTCCAGGTCGACCAGGAATTGGTTTTTATTTAACATCTGATGGAAATTATGATCTACAATTTAAAAGTCTTGTCAATATTAATAATCCAACGAATCTTAATGATGCAGCAACAAAAGGATACATAGATAATGAAATAGATGCGTTTAATAAGAGTATTATAATGCTACGAAAATCTATTGATGATACATATGATAGTTTAATGCAATATATTAAAGATGAGAATTTAAAAATAACAGAAATCTTGGAAAATTTTGAACAAGCTATAATTAGGTTGGAAGTTGTTAATTTTACCAAAAACGATCATGAATAATAATATTTTGCACATATACCTAAATTATGAGTAAGAGAAAGGTTGTTGAGGAGCTGCATAAACCTGTTAGAAGAAACTTTAAGAGACGACGTGTTATAATCAAAGGTTTTGATGATCTTTGGCAAGCCGATCTGGTAGAAATGGGTGCATATGCTAAAGAAAATGGTGGTTATAAATTTTTACTTACTGTAATTGATACGTTTTCAAAATATGGTTGGGCTATTGCAATAAAAAATAAAACTGGTGATACAGTTACTCAGGCGCTTAAATCTATTTTCATAAATTCAAATAGACAACCCAAAAACTTGCAAACTGATGATGGTAAAGAGTTTTTCAACAAAATATTTCAAAATTTAATTGTGAAATATAAGATTAATCATTACTCAACATTTAGCTCTTTGAAACCTTCAATTGTTGAACGTTTTAATCGGACAATAAAGGAAAAAATGTGGAAAGAATTCAGTTTTAATGGAACCTATAAATGGACTACAATAATTCAGAAACTTGTACATGATTATAATCATTCAATTCACAGAACAATTAAACGAAAACCTGCTGAAATCGCGAAAGCAGATGAAAAAACACTTTTAGCAACAGTTTATAATCATATTAAAATTGCACCATCTGCAAAATTTAAAGTTGGTGACTCAATTCGTGTGAGCAAGTTTAAACATGTTTTTGAAAAAGGTTATACACCCAACTGGACAACTGAAATATTCAAGATAACTAAAAGACAACTTACAAATCCAATAACTTACTTATTAGAAGATTATCAGGGGAACCCTATTAAAGGTGGGTTCTATGAGCATGAATTACAAAAAGCAAAATATCCTGGAATATATTTAGTTGAAAAAGTAGTCAAAACCAAGGGAGATAAAGTTTTTGTGAAATGGCTTGGATTTCCTTCTAATCAAAACTCTTGGATAAACAAAAAAGATTTGTTATTGTAAACATACTGCTAAAAAACTCATAATGTTTATGCATTCTATATATATAAATTTGAGTTCTTCAGAAAATAATATTTTTCAATAATTCAGTTCAAGCAAATTTATCATTGAGAATAGAGCACCTGCAGTGAATAACAAAATCCTGAAAATGAGTGACAAAAAACAATTATTAAATGAAGGCAAGAATATGGATAAAATTAAAGAATGTCAATATAAATTATTTTGCGCAAATGCAAAAGCATGTTACACATGTCCATTAAAGCAAGATCCCTCATCATCATCATCATCAGCAGCATCTGGAAAATCTTCAACTGCTTATAAAAATATGAAAAAATAAATAAGTTTCATTTCGATGATGTCATAAATAAATTGAGCTTTAGATTTAAGAAAAAAAATTGTAAAATATATTGAAGTAAATAAAAGAAATAATATTAAAATTCAAAAACAATTCTTTATTAAATTATATAAATACTTGTGAAACTATATAAACTGGTAATAATGTTATTAACGAATACTCTACTCTACCACTATTATTATTACATTTGTCATAAATTCTATATTTATTAGTTGTTGGACTAGTTGATGAATTAGTTCCCAGCTCAGTTGATGAAGCAATCACCGATACCATTGATTCCGTTATAGATTCAGTAATTGAAGCCACATATTTATCAGTTGTTGGGTTAGTTGATGAATCAGATACGAAATCAGTTGCCAAGTCTGTTGATGAATCCAGTACCAATATCTTTAGATCAGCTGTTATAGATTCAGTTGTTGAATTAGCTGCGGATTCACTAATTAAAACCGTCCACAGTACCGAAATATATAATGTTGAGAATAATTTCATATTGATTTTATCTTTACTCCAACGCTATCAATTCTTTACTATTCATTTATATTAAATTTGTTTGATATTTATAATAATTTTTTTCTTTATTCTCCATTAAGTTATATATATATTTAAGATATTTCCATTTTGTATGTTTGTTTCACTTTTTGTAAATCAATTATTTGAAAATCTGATTTGTATGTTGTGTCATATGCTGTAAACCTTTCAACTTCACCATTGCTTGAAATTCTTTCACTATCAAATTCCATATATTCATAACATTTTATTTTCAATGATTGCTTTTTAAAATTGCTCTCATACGAACATTTCAATTTGATTTCTTTGTTCTCATCATATACAAGTTTAAAATGTCTATAAAATATATTTACACTCTCGATTATACCAGCAATTTCCTGTTCTTTTCTAATTAAATCAGCTCGAAAAGCTTCAATAGCTTCTTCAACAGTAACATAATAATTTTCTGATGAATCCTCGCCTAAAATATTTGCTGGTCTAGTTGTTGTTGTTGCAGTTTCATCATCATCATCCAATTTTGTTTCTGTTGCGGTTACAGTTTCGTCATCAAATTTTGTTGTTGTTGTTGATGATGAAGCATTTTTTATAATATAATTATCATCATTTTCAACATGTTTTAGAAGTTTTATAGTCAACCGCACTTGAATTGTTTCATTACTCGGCAGTAAAACATTAAATATAGCATCTCCATTATTATCTTCATTTAATTGAATATTATTTGTGGGAGCTCCGTAAATCTTAATAAGACTTAAACTTAAAATAGTGCAAATAATATGTAAAAAATGCATTCTTTTTTATTTCGATGCTATGATTGTAGTTTACTCTTCAATTATATTTCGTAGAATGAAATTTTATTGTTGCTGCTGCTGCCCTTGCTTCTTTTGTTGTAAATGAATTTCATAAGAAGCTCTAAAATCTTCCACTAACACCAATAAACGTAAAACGTCATCATCTGTAACTGAAGTATTTTTTTTTGGATGTAATTCGTTTTCACCACATTCAAATTATCAATTAAATATTTTATTCTGTCTCTCATATATTTATTATATACAGCATCAAAAGTTTTTTTTATATTCTCTAATTGTAGTAGCGCATTATTAAGTCTTTTTATCAATTCTGATTTTACATTCGAATCTATGATATCAGGTTTTCTATATATAGACGTAGTAAGAGATAATGATTCTAATTTTAATCCTAATGATCCCGATGATTCTGATTTTTCCTTTGAAACAAGTTCCCAATCATTTTCTACTGCGAATGGACAATCACTTGGAAATTCATATATTTTGGGAGCTTTTTTTTATCATTGGTTATATTACTTATTTCACCAACTATTCCCATGTCACCACCCAAAACTTCAATGCTAACATGCTGCCATTCAAGAAATTTAATATTCCAGCTCGTATATGATGGTAACATTTCACCATTTCTTGTACATAGTAGTAAAACCCTATCACCATTTTCAGGAGTTGCCCAAATCTCTAACGCTGAACCATAAATTTTTACATAAACTATTTTGAAAGATTTCCATTTTCTCATGCACACACAATATTTACGTCCATGATATAAATTTTCACACCAAAACATCTTCACCTCAACTCAATCAATTATCTACTGTTAATTTATATTCAATTTGTATTGTCTTTATCATAATCCATTATTTCCATAATATTCCGTTTTCTTATATATTCAACTACACATGCACATGTATGCATGCAATCACATTTTATTGGTTGACATGAGTTTGTTGAAGAATTAGGAAATCTTGTACAGTAATCAATTATTAAATTTTTATGTTCATCTAATAAAATACTATAGTATTTCCTCAAAAAATCTTCTATTAACATATTCACAAAGTCTACTCAATTGAATACTATAAAACCACCTGATCTCTGCTTTAATTATAATTATTTCCTAGGAGACAATCTCTGATACAATCTCATAAGCTTTAGACAATCATTCTGATTGAAATATAGATTAACACATAAACATGTATCGGGACCAGATGTAGCTTCATTACTAGACCACAAACAACTTGAGAAGTGACAACCATGAATTGAATTTACCATTTCATTATTAGCTAATTTACTTAATAATCTCTGATAATTTTCAAACTTTTCCTTATGCTCATCAAGTAGAAAATCATTATATTCATATAAAAATTTGTTTAATTCCTATATTCATATAAAAATTTGTTTAATTTGTTTAATAAATTCACATCATAATCATCAGTATCAAACTCTTTAATTGTTTCAAGATCTTCAAATGATGTCATGACTGAATAGTAACACGTTAATTAGACAACTGACAATAAAATAGAAAAATCATAATTTAAAAATTGTAAAAAACAAAATATTCAACTGCGCATATTACAGGATTCGAACCCTAGCTACCTTTTTGATTCAGTCTTTTTAAAGCATATAAATTAAATTTAGGAACTAAACCAATTGCGCTATAGTTGAATATTTATTTATGTTAACTTTATAACATTTTATCACCCAAAAATTCTAAAATTGACCTATATATAAAATAATTATCACTCGGAATCCCCCACGTCACAAACTATATAATAATGGCCGCTAAGAATACTCTACTATCTACTAATAAAAAAACTATATATAAAAAAAAAATCACCCCACCTACGCGACTTCAGAAATATTATTCTCTTTAACATATTCTTAAAGTTCAAAGAATCAACCTACACACAAAAAATATAAATTAATATTCCACTAAAAATCTAGAAAAAAAAAAAATATTTAACTGATAACAACTCAAAACCATATTCTAAAATTAACCTTGAAGTATACAAAATTTAAAATTGTGGAATCCCCCACGTCACAAACGATATAATAATGGCCGCTAAGAATACTCTACTATCTACTAATAAAAAACTATATAAAAAAAATCACCCTACCTACGCAAAAAAAAAAATTTTATAAATAAAACAACTAAACCCACAATTAAATTATAATATTCCATTACTATTCCTATACAAAAAAAAATCATATAGAAAAGATAAGAACACAAAACCACAACAAAAAATTTAAAATTTTAACAACAACAACTACACATACAAATTATCAACATACAAATTTTAGACTATGTTAACAATTCACACATCAAAAACAAGAAAATCACACACCAACTGACTCACACACAAAATCCCTAACAGAACCACGTGACAGATACACAACATACCCACGTGACAGATACACAAAATACCACACCCTACACACACAAATCTAATTACACATTCCAACAAAAAACAAAAACAACACACAAAACGACAGACAGACAGACAACACGACAAAACGACAGACACACAAACACACCAAACACACTTATTACCATGCTTTTAACAAATTAAGGGGTTTGTTAAAAGGTGATCCAGAACTCTCTTAGGTCTCTCTACTTCTATGTGTGAGTAGAAATTTATTTTGAGGGAAATTTATTTATTTGACATTTCATGGTTAAATATTTTGCGAGTTTTGGAGGGTAGCCAATTGTTACAGTATTTATAGCCGTAGGATCTAAATTGGCTCCTTGACGTGCCAGTGCATCCGCCCTTTCGTTGCCTTCAATAGATCTATGACCGGGTGACCAGAGGAGTTTTACTATATTACGGCTTCCAACTGAATTTTGTCACACGTCATACACAAATAATTTGTTTTGGGATATTTTCGGGATATATAAATTGGGATATTTTCGTTATTGGAAGAAAAAGCGCCACAAACAGGACGATTTAAAATTGGTGGTTGGTTGGTTTACAAGGGGTGACGGAATCAAAGTCCCTAGCGCACTTGAGCCGATTGGCCCGTTGTACCCCCCCCATCGACGGCCGATTAAGTTTCCAGCGCGTCGACCCATCCGACAGCTCTAACGAATGAGTTAATCGAAGCCGGCTTAAAGGTACCTGCTTCCATCAAGTCTGTTAAGAAATGATGATCTAGATTCTAGATCATCATAGATGTTTTAATCGTTTATTATGTACCGCAGGGCATCGGCATAGGAGGTGCTCTACAGTTTCATCAACCTCACCACACCCTCTGCAGCAGGATTCTGCTGATAGACCTAACCGAGAGGCATGTTTTCTCAACAGAATATGTCCCGTTGCAATGCCCATGAATAGTCTAATCGATGGTTTGGTCATTGAAAGGATTTTATTCGTTTTCTTAGAATTAAGGGTTCCCCAGAAAAGTTTGGTGTGTGTGCACCCAACCGAGTTTTGCCATCTAAGAAAATGTGTTTCTTGTGCCCAGGTCGCAATTAAATATTTTGCGAGTTTTGGAGGGTAGCCAATTGTTACAGTATTTATAGCCGTGGGATCTGAATTGGCTCCTTGACGTGCCAGTTCATCCGACCTTTCGTTGCCTTCAATAGATCTATGACCGGGTGACCAGAGAAGTTTTACTATATTACGGCTTCCTAGTATATTTAGGTTTGTTTTACAAATCTTAACTAGCTTCGAGTCGGTAGAATTTTTCTCCAGAGCCATCAGCGCAGCTTGGCTGTCTGAGCAGAGGACAACTGTGTGTTCAATAAGGTTTTTATCGTTTAGAATTTCTACTGCTTTATTGATTGCAGCTAATTCTGCTTGAAAAATCGAGGTATGTGCTTCAAGGTTTAGACTTAGATTTACGTCTAAGTCTGCCGAGTAGATACCCGCACCACAGCCTGTAATCATTTTAGATCCATCTGTGAAGATCGTGGTTCCGTGCCTTGGGATTGGATTACCATTTTCCCATTCCCTTCTCGACGGTATTCTTACTTTATATTTGTTCCCGAAAATAAGTTCCTCTGTTAGTCTGTCACATTCTGAGTCAAGCTGACAGCCTGCCGACCTGATTACCTCGAGAATGTCACAGTGGGGAACGATAGGATTCGTTTTTTTCAAGAGTCCGTTAAGACTTAGCCGTAAGGCGGTATTAGCCGCTAACTTTTTAACATGTATATCAATCGGTTGTATATATAGAATTGCTTCAAGGGCATTTGTTGGTGTACTTTTAAGTGCACCTGTGATGCCCATACAACATTGACGTTGTACCTTTTCATAAATCTTGTATTTTGTTACCGTTTCCATTGATTTCCACCAGACTAATGCTCCATATGTAACTATTGGTCTAATTACACATGTGTAAATCCAGTGGATTATTTTTGGATTTAGACCCCATTTTTTACCTATCGCGCTTCTACATGTCCAAAAGATTCTAATGGCTTTGGAAGCACGTTCGTTTAAATGTTGTTTCCAAAGGAGTTTTTTTATCAAAAATGACACCAAGAAATTTAACCTGATCTACAATAGTAAGGGTTGTGTTGCCGATTTTTGGGAGTATAAGGCTGGAACTCCTTCTTTTCCGAGTGAAGAGACAAAGCTCAGTTTTATCCGGATTTACTTTCAGTCCGTTCCTTGTTGCCCAGCTAACAACAATGAATATCGCACTTTGCATAAGTTCGGTCAGCGTTGTCTCATATTTACCAGTGACTAGAATCGCCAAGTCATCTGCATAACAGATGATATGGTATCCTGCTTCCGACAACTCGTGTAAGAGGTCGGATGCATTTCCGGCATGTCCACTTCTTAACGAGCCACCGAAGTTGGCAGTTAATAATCTATTAAAAAGCATGAAGCCTATCCAATTAACAATTTTACTGTCTGCGCCTTTACGGCTTAGACACCCAAGTATTGATTCTAAGTTAACATTATTAAAGGCACCTTCAATATCAATGAACATTCCTAAGGTGGCGTTCTTTTGCATGAATGATTTTTCAATAATATATGTTATACTATGCAGAGCCGAATCAACCGACCTACCTTTACAGTAGGCGTGTTGAAATGAAGATAATGATGAAATTGGGATTGAGTTCCTCAATTCTGTTTCAATGATTCTCTCCATAGTTTTTAAAAGGAAAGAAGTCAAACTAATTGGCCTATATGCTTTTGCTGAAGCATAATTAGATTTGCCGGGTTTAGGTATGAAAACTACCTTTGACTCTTGCCATATTTTAGGGATGTAGCTCATGTCTAGACATGCGGTGTATACCTTACACAGCCTGTCTATTAGTGCCACATTCGCATATTGCAGGAGGGCTGGGTAAATACCATCTATACCTGGTGATTTAAATGGTTTGAAGGACTTAATTGCCCAGCTAACCTTTTCACGTGTGAATAATTTAGCCGTATTCAATGTGGATTGTCTAAAATCCCTTGAGAGTAAGTCACGATTCTCGCTATGCGAATTGTCCAGACATCCCGGAAAGTTAGATTCGAGCAGAATTGCAAGTGATTCTTCAGGTGAGTCACTTTTCCTGCCGTCATCATATTCCAGAAGTTCTGGTTGTGTATGCGTTTTTGAGAGAATTTTCTTTAATCTAGCACCTTCTGAAACATTTTCGATTTGTTCAGTAAAATTTTTCCATGATTCTCTCTGGGCTTTCCTACAAAGAAGTTTGTACTCACGTAGAGCAGACTTGTACCTGTCCCAGTAATCAACTGAATTATGATTTTTAGCTCTGTTAAAGATTCTCCTAACCTCCTTTCTAAAGTTTAGGATTGGACCCGTTATCCAGACTTGTTTCCTGTTTTTCCTATCTTGCTTTTTTGGACATGCTGTCTCAAAAGCTCCTCTGAGTGAGGCTGTTAGGTTTCCGACTTCTAATTCAATATCTGTAACCCGGTTAAGATTTTCCATAGGGGAAAAATTATTTAACCTATCATCTAATTCTTCTTTATACTGTTGCCAGTTTGTTTTGGAAGAATTTCTAAAATCAATATTTTGGTGTGGAATGGATCCAATTTCAAAGCATATCCATGCATGGTCCGAAAAGGATGGCTCGTCCGAGACTTGCCAATTTAGAACACTGTCATGGATATTCTTTGTGGCCAGAGTTAGGTCAATAACTTGTTTCCTAAGTTTGTTAATAAAGGTAGGTTTGTTACCTTTATTTACAATATACAATTCACTACTTATTAAAAATTCTAGAAGTGACTTACCCCTTTCATTGCAATCCATGCTACCCCAAATTTCGTGATGAGCATTGGAGTCGCAACCAATAACCAGCTGTTTATTTTTTGATTTAGAGTATTCCACTATTTTCTTCATATCCGTTGATGGTGGTGGATATGATGAGTCATACGGTAAGTAGCAGGAAGCTAACATTTTCACTGCGGAGTGTATCCCATCCCTGGGATTCCACAGGACTGCAACGTTGTCCTTACTACTTATCTGTGGAATAAAAATCAATTTAAAACCTTTTCTAGCGACTATACAAGCTCTTGGTCTACCTGTACCTGTGTCGTAGAATAATTGAAAGTCACTTGCACTCCAACCAAGAATCTTGTCATCCTTGGTCCAAGGTTCTTGTATTAGTGCAACATCTGCTTCTCCTTTAAGTAGGTGGTCTTTTAATTTGTTCGTAGCTACACAGCTGCGGTGAAGGTTAGCTTGTATAATTATCATGCTAATTTCCTCCGCCCTGTGTCGCATCTATTGTAGTGTCTTCGTTTGACTCTACTTCACCTGTAAATATAGCCTTGTTGAGTCTAGGTACTTCGTTTTTACCAACAACTTGCAGATCTGAGTCCTGCCACAGTTTACCATCTTGTTCGACCATCTTCTTAACAAAATCTACGGTTTCTGAATTTTGGCAAGTAATTCTGAATACATCGCCAGAAAATCGGCTCCACTCAAAACGTGGTATAAAGCCATCTGGATCAGCCATCAGAGCTGTAATTTGCCAAAATTCAAATTTTTCCTTCAGGATCTTTTGGTTTTCCAAAAGAATCTTTCCCTCAGGATGAACTTTATCAATAATAGCAATCTTTAATCTATCGTCTAGGGTGACCATGCCGCTTACCGGAAGCACTGGCTTATCACCTTTGATTTTACTCTTCTTTGCAGCAGAGAGCTCATCTTCTTCTGACCTGTTGCGCTTTTTATTCAGGGGCTCATTCTGAATGGTTGCGCTGCCAGAAGTTGAAGGCTGATTCTGAACTGCCTTTTTTTCCCTAAGAAGGGAGTATGCCTCTTCTTTAGACTTCCCCTCTTTGATCCATCTAGTTAGCCATTTCCTGTCGGTGCCACTCAGGTAAATCTTTGTGGTACTGGCCGGATTGTTGACTTTTTTAATATCTTCTCGTTTACCTTTAGAATTAGCCATGGTTTGTTTGATCGTTAATTCTGCTGGCGACCTCCCCTTGAAGAGTGGAGGCTGACGTTTGGCTAGATATCCCTAACCGGTTTGAATCTTTGTTTTTACTCATTCGTAATTTTTTAAGATTGCGTTTTATACCTCCCGCCAGGTATAAATAAAAGGCCGCCCCTAACATGGAGAACAGACGCCTACCTGCATGCTGACTGGCTGCCAGTTTAGGATGCAGGATTTCCTCCCTCTCTCGTTAGTAACCTGACCTAGATTCACGTTTGGCATCAAACCAATCGTTCCACTAGGTGTGCCAGGTTTCCAGGAGCCATCACGGGGAGGTGAGAGTAGGAATTGAGAAAAAATTGTTTGCATAGAGTAAACTAGCCGACAATCCTTTCCCCTTTGACCCCTTTGATTTAAAATTACTTTTAACATTACCAAATAGATGGCGGCACGATCTATATCCTTGGGAAATTCTTTTTTTTTGCTTAGAAAATAACCTGGACGATTTTTCTATGTGTGCGTATCGACCATCTGGCTACAGCCTAAGTTAAATTTTTTTTTTGTCGGTTCAGGACTTTTAAATGGGTATGGTTTCATGATATGTTTTCGAAGTGGAAAGTCTTCATCACCAACTATATTACATACGGTAGTTTCCTATTTTCTCCAATTGTTTTCGCAGGTGGAAAGTAATTTTCACCATCGTCTATAACTTTCATTAAAATATATTTGCTCAAAACTTCGCTCACTCTACCATTGCATCCAATATCACAGTAGATAATTCTGCAATCAGCATCTACTAAGAGCATTAGAACTATGCTATTGAAGCCTTTATAGTTAAATGCCCCGTCTATCTTAAGAGCACTAAATGCAATGTGCCGTCTATCTAATGCACCTAAACATAATGGAATTTGCCAGCGCATGACGAATTTATCAGCAATTTTAATCCACTCGGAGTGTGTATTTGGAAACTAAAAAATTGAAGTAGATAATATTATTATTTGGAAATATTATTATTTATATTTTAATCATTTTGGTTATTACTAATTTATATTTTAATAATTTTGATTTTAAGAATTACCTTTAAATATTGGTTTTTTAATTTTGCATAAATAGTTGAACATATTTTTACAAAATTTTTACTCAGAAATTGAGATGAAAGTTTTGTTTGATATTCCATACTTTTTAATGTTTCGCCAGTTGCCAAAATTCTTAAAGTTGCGGTTAATTTTTCTCGCACCGGTATAGCTTGTCTCATACTAAAAAATTAAAATATAAGCTCAAGGATTATTCTTGCAATTATTTTAGAAACCGCGCGAAGCACGCAAATACCTCGCCAGTTGTCGCATTCCGTGAGGTTGCCCTTTTTTGGAATCTTAACCAGCATACCTGTTTTCCACTCTGTAGGGAAGGTCTCGCTTTCCCAGACCTTGAAAATTATTTGCAATCGGGAATTTGTTTCGACGGACAAATTTTCAACGAATGGGGATGCTTCCTCTAATCGGTTTAACACCTGAGAAAAGTGATCACTCCATCGCCTAAGCTAGTCCACATCTGAAATAAGCAAACTACCATCTACATCTTTAACAATGTGTTGGGTGGATTGCTGTCTATTGACTAACTCTTTCGTTATTTTGTATATGGTAGCGCTATCACCTCTACTTACTGCTTCCTCTGCTTCTTCCGCTAGTTTGTTAACGCGGTTTCTTTTGTCACGGCGCACACTACGCTGTACTTCTTTCTTTTTCATGCGATACAGGAACTCAAGTTGGTTCAACTCATTTGTTGTGCAGACTGACATACGAATTTTAATAGTTGTCCGTTCTTCGATTTTCTTCCAGGTATAAGCAGATATCCATGGTTTATAACCTCGGTGTGGTCTGCCGATTATGCTGTCTTCTCCAGAAATAAAAACATTTTTCACAGCATTCCAATGTTCTTCAGGATCGGTGAGTTGGTTGCTGCTGATTGTTTCCATCTCTCGAGCAAGATGGTCCCTAAAATTTGCTCTGACCGAGGAAACCTTTAGCTTATCGATGTTATACCTGGGTGCTCGTAGTTGGGTTATGGAGCTTCTACGAATTGCCGCAGTACGAAGGCGGACAGAAGCGATCATAAGATGATCGAACTTACCAATAACGTAATTATATCAAAAATGTTTTAAATTAAATATTATTGTTTTATTATTTGTATTTCTAAAGCATTACAAACGACAAACGTTTTCAAAACAATAAACAAATTTTCAAAATGGTAAATGTCAAATGTTGTTAACATAACCTCCAAATATAAAACAACACTAGCGCTGTATGTATTGGAAGAGGAACTAATTCAATTTTATAAAGCATTTTCTTCTAAGATTCCAGCCCGTTCACAATTCTAAACCACCCCGTTCACAAATAAAATATATACTTTTATACTGTGATCCCCCAGCCACCAAGTCTATGAAGACACGCAAGAAACGACACAATAACACACGTTACTATAACAAGACCGTAACAGTATGACAACATCGCCATATAAATGTCACACGTCGTGTATGTAGACCTTAGAGTATATAGAACAGGAGAAGTTATAATATGAATTGGCTCCCACAAGCTGTGTCAGACGATTTTAGTTGTCAGAAATTTTCAGATTGCTGTCAAACATTTCGAGATTAGTTGTCAAAAAATTTCAAGTTAAAGCTTTTTAATTTTCAAAAAGAGCTTTTGGAAAAGTGCGAATTTTTGACATATAATAAAAATATTTTATAAAATAAGGTAAAATATATTGAAAAAGTTATTGATAATAGTGAAAAAGTGATTAATAAACAATAAAAATGAATTATTGTGTTGTTAAAGGGTGCAAGAACCATTAATTTAATCAAATACGGTGAAGTTTAGGAGATACTCTTCACAAGTAAATATATAAAATTTAATAGATTATTACTATTATTGAAAATGTTTTTTTGAATAAATATACTTTTTTTTTAAATAAACATTAAAATATATCAATGTTTTATTCAAAAAACTCTTTAAAAGTTGCAATAAAAATACGATATTATTTTAACCACAAAAAAATTTAAATTTGAAAAGAGCTTTCAAAATGCCAAATTTGTAGACAGTGTTGTACTCAGAATAATTTTCTTTTGAGGCTTACTTATTTTTTGTGATGAATTATCGAAATAATATATATTTTAGAATTCCTAAAGATGTGGTGATGTGTATGCAATCGTAAGCTGCCGTTAATTTAAGACCGGATGATTATTGTGTAACTTATAGAATGCGTGCGTTACATTTTCAGGTCGATGATTTTAAAACTAATAAATGTTCAGGACGCATATTACTGAATAACACAGCGGTTCCTGCTCTACAGCTTGTAAGTTTTATAACAATAATGTTTATAATATTATATATAAAATACTGACAATTTTATGTTTTCAAACGATAAGTTATTATATTATTATAAAAATAATATTATTATAAATAAGAAATATATGATTACAGTTGTTTTATTTACATATTTACTTAAAAAAATCAAATGAATTCAAAATTTTATTTATTTGTATTAAGCAAAGCTTTTTTCACTAAAAAAGAGCTTTTACCTTGCCTCACATTTTTTAAAGCCCTCCCTATAAAATAAATCTCTTTACCCCCCACAAAATCATCTGACACTTTTTATAACTATCCCTTTAAGCTAGGTGACTCCAAATTGAGTCAAAAAAGAAGTCTGCTATATATGGCGAATCTCAATTCTGATTCGTTTTTCTGAGACAAAAACGTCTCATCTATGCATCATTAGTGTGGGATAATTAGACTCGAAGCGATATAAAACTTCAAAAATAGTATATCAAAATTGAATCATTTATGAACAAAAATTCCAAACGTCTGCGACTCAGAATTATATCTCACAAACGTATCAGAAATGTGAACCGAAATTGAGACACAAAATTTACCAAAATTGACACGTTTACGAACTAAAATTCGAAAGTTCTGCGGCTCATATTGTTATCTCAGAAATGTTTCAGAAAAGCGAACTGCAATTGAGATAGAAAAAAATACAGAAACAGAAAAAAAAATATTTTATAATATATTATTTATTAAATGTTATTACATTACTTAAAATTAATATAATATAGTTTTATAAATATATAAATTTACATAACAATACATAGCTATAATATCACATAATTTGATGCTTATATAATATTATTTATTTAAAAAAATGAGGCATTTTATAAAATTTACCTTTTACATAATATGTATTTGTATTGTTTTGTATTGTATTATCACATATTTTATTTGTACATAATGAATTTTATAAAAAAAAAAATTTTTAAATTAAAATGTATTTTTTATATTATAAACAAAAAAATGAATTCAGTTTTCTTTCAAGGAATTTATTTTCTACCTCCACTTAAAACAAATTTAATTTAATTTAATAAAAAAAAAATATCTTATGATTATTGTATGTATTTAGTATTTAATTAAGAGGAATATGAGATGGAATTTAATTCATTTGCGAAACATAAATTGGGGTTCGCTTTTTGCAAAACCAAATTGAGATATTTCTGAAACAACTTTTTGACTCAAAATTAACGAAGGGAAATGGAGATGTTGGCGAACTACAAAACTATTTCTTAAATATACTATATAAATGAAACTTTTTCTGAATTTGTATTAGAGAAATTTATTTATTTTTTAGATTTGAGAAATTTATATAATAATTTTTTTAAAAAAAAAAAAATAATGAAAAATATTCTATCAGTTATGCCGCTAAAAATGATATAAAATTGAGACATTTATGAGATGGAATTTAATTCATTTGCGAAACATAAATTGGGGTTCGCTTTTTGCGAAACCAAATTGAGATATTTCTGAAACAACTTTTGACTCAGTTTTTCCGGAATTAAATTGAGATTTTTTTGAGATACAAATTAGTTCATTTGCGAAACATAAATTTCGATTTGTTTTTGCGATACAAAAATGAGATATTTCTGAAACACTTTTTTTAATTCCGAATTAGCGAAATGGAAATGAAACTAAAACGAAATACTTTTTAGATATGTCAAAAAAATAGTTGTCTCCATTTCATCTCAATTTGGAATCAAAAAGTTGAGCTGGTATTTTGCAGAAAGGGATAGCATCTCCTTATATAACTATTGAGACTAGGTAACATGACTCCTAGCGGAATTTTGTGAAACCCGAATAACTAGATTGAATATGTCAAATTCTTTAATTTTGTATTGAAAAATTGATAGAGATATTTAAATAAATAAATTAATAATATTATTTGCGCCAAATATTGGCATTTTTTAATAATTTTGATAAAAATAAATATCAAATTAAATATATACTGGTCTAAATACTTGGTAAGTGGTAAACTTATACTAAAAAAATATATATATTATAATCAAAATATTTTTATATCCAAATTTAGAATTTCCAAAAAGATGGAAAAAATAAAAACACAATATTGCGGAGTGCCACAATGTCGGAGTTATAAAAATCCATCAATATAGCTTCATCAATATTTTTTTTTTAATTTATTTTCAAATTTGGACTTTATAGATTCATCTTCATCCAAATATTTCTTCATAAAAGGAACAAATTGTTTTAAATATTCATTTTCAGAAAATAACATTTCGTAAAATTCTTTATTATCATTATTTTGTTTGGTCAATATAATATCCGATTCATAACGATTTTTCATGCGTGCTAATTCTGATTTAGGGGCACCTACAAATTAAAAAGTAATGAAATATAATAATTGTTGTTTTTTATTTTTACCTTGAAGCAATTTTGCAAAAATTTGCTGATTCATTTCATCAGATACGGTTTCTGGATTAGAGTATTTTTTCTGGACGTGAATTTTTCCCCAATTTTGCTTTAAATCTGTGCAGCTCAGTGGGTACAAAATTGGATTTCTAATGGATACGATAATATGTCACATAAGAGTTATTATTCATTACAACAGATTGATTTTAAAAAAAATAAGTACCTATGAATAAAAATCAAGCACGCTGCAATATGCTTGCATTTTTCGCCGATGCCAACCTTGCATGAACAAGTACAAATCCATTCTGAAACTTGCGACAAAAGGTTATCAAGTTTAACTTCATGCGGCTTTTTGGTCATTTCAGATGTTTGGATGACATAACCCAAAACTCTGTTTTTGGCAGGTAAAGGTGCAACACCTAACAAATAAATCCAACCAGCATCTACAATATTCTTCTCGTAGCGGTCGTACCGTTCCTTTAAAATATTCTGCGATGCTGTCCAAATACAATTTCATTAATATTCCGCCATCGATATTATTATTTAATAAACTTGAAAAAGAATTATATTTAAATTAGTATTATTGCCTGGCTCTATTTATAATACATTAACTAATTAATTAAACTAAAACAATTACCTCCTAAAAATCAAAACTAAGAACATATATGCAGTTCATAAAATTAAAAATATAATTGGATTGTTAATCTTATGTACTATTTGTTTACATTTTTAATTAAGATTTTTAGAAGAAATTTGGCTGTGTCACACTAAACATGTATTTATTTAATATACTTACATGTTTTTGGAAGCCATTCCACTTATTTTTACCACTCTACCAAAACTTAAAACAAATATTTACTTAATTAAATGCTTATGGTTTTTTAAATATCTCCATATAAATTTATATACAACGATCGGTTGTCACAATTCTATCTCTGAATTTGAGTGCTAATTTTTTCCGCTTGGAGCGTGGAAATCACTTTACCTAGTCTCAATAGCATCTATATAACTATAGCATCTATATACTCTAAGATGTAGACATGTCTGGGGCTCGACTCTAGTAACATTTATATGCTCTGTTACGTTGAACATTTTTGGAGTGGACCCTAGCGGTAATAATGAAAACTATTTTTTTTACTTTTTTATATATTAATACATTTTTTTTAATTTTTTTTTTTTTATTAGAGTTTTTAATCTTATTCTATAATATTAATAAAATTTAACATAATATAAAGCTTAAAGTTATAAATTTTGATTCAAAGTTCTCCAGGATTAAAAAAAAATTAATAAAACACAAAATTATATTATTTAACAAAACTATTATTAAATTTTTTTTATTACTTTTTAATTATATAATATAAGAAAACGATTTACATAAATGATATTATAAATTAATGATAACGATTCAACTGTGCACTTCAGACTGGCTGTACTTTATTTCATAACTTAATTACGTTGGTTCTTTGAATATTTGCAATTGCAAGGTTGCAAAAATATCTATGCGCATGTAAATTAGAATTCTTTATTTTTAGTAATTTATAAAAATGCATAATTGTTGATATTGCAACAATTATGTAGTTTTTGTTGTGGGAAAATTAATTTATTTTATTTCTCAAGAATGATATTTGAATTTATATATTTTTATTTAAAATAAAAAAAGAGGTTCAAGGAAATGAAATTTAATATATTATATATTGTTTTATTTAAAATAAGTATTATTTTAAATAATATTTTTATTTTTGTTACTAGGTGATTTTTCTATTATAACAGTTATAATCAAAAATTTAATATTAATTAAAAAAAAAATAGGCACATAAATTCATTGATATATTATATATGGTTTGAATTGTGCAAGAATTGTGCAAATCTTCTATTTCAATCATTGCAGGCGATTCTTCAAAGAAAGTTGGACGATTATCACAAAATATGGATTTCTCCTCATCCTCAACATTATAATTATGAGTACTCGGATCGGTAGAGTTTGATTCGGTTCGTAAACATTAATAATATTTTCACTTTCACCAGAATCAACTTCAAAATCTGAATTTTCGACACAAAATACAGAATTTAAATCAAATCTTTAAACGTTTTAAACTAAATTTTTAACACAAAACAATTTTTGAAACGTATAATAACATCCTTTATTTAATTTATTTTGAGTTATATCTATTGTTTATTTAATTTATATCCTTTATTTATTTTATTTTATTTGTTTTCTTGCACCAAAAGTCGAAAAAAATATGCCGATGTAAATATAAACAATATGAATGTCAAAACAAAAAAAAACAAAATAAAAACCAACACCTACTACAGTTTGCGCTTTTACCACTAAGTGTGCGATTTCTGCGAAAAAAGAAAATATATATGTTCACTTTTCGATAGTGTGTTGTCTCTTTTTTTCTAATGTATTTTAAGTTAATCGTAACAGCAGCAAGACATGTTACTGAAGACGTTTTATTTGCTGGGTAGAACAGAAATTTACACACACCACCATGAGTTTTGGAAAACAGATTGATTTTAAAAAAAATAAGTACCTATGAATAAAAATCAAGCACGCTGCAATATGCTTGCATTTTTCGCCGATGCCAACCTTGCATGAACAAGTACAAATCCATTCTGAAACTTGCGACAAAAGGTTATCAAGTTTAACTTCATGCGGCTTTTTGGTCATTTCAGATGTTTGGATGACATAACCCAAAACTCTGTTTTTGGCAGGTAAAGGTGCAACACCTAACAAATAAATCCAACCAGCATCTACAATATTCTTCTCGTAGCGGTCGTACCGTTCCTTTAAAATATTCTGCGATGCTGTCCAAATACAATTTCATTAATATTCCGCCATCGATATTATTATTTAATAAACTTGAAAAAGAATTATATTTAAATTAGTATTATTGCCTGGCTCTATTTATAATACATTAACTAATTAATTAAACTAAAACAATTACCTCCTAAATTTTTTTGTCATTTTTAAAAATAATTTCACTTTATTTGCACAAATCTCATAATAAATGTCTATTATATACCTGTCACTTAGAGTAAATAAACAGGAGACGCTATAATGCTATTTTGCCCCTACGAACTCGGTCGCCGTTTTTTAGAGCTTTTACTTGTCAGAAAAACTGAGATTAGTTGTCAGAAAACCGCACATTTGCTTTAAAAAAAATCTATTATAAGAGCTGATGAGTGGTTTTTTTACTTGTCAGAAAAACTTATATTATTAAAGCTTTTTAAAAAGTCGTAGCCAGGATAATTTTAATATGAGGCGCGGTTAGTATTTCTGACTGAATTATTAAAAAATATATATTTTAGATTTCCTAAGGACACAAAAAATAAAATTAAATGGTTTTCTGCTGTAAATATGTTAGGCGAGGATTATTATTTTATTTTCATAACTAATCTCAAAAATATTTCCAATTTATTCAAATCTATCATTTGGTATATTAAATATATATAAAAATAAAAAAAGCTTTTCTTAAATAAAAAGAGCTTTTATACAATGGCTGCAGTTTCTGAAGCCGTCACTACAAAAAAACATCTCTTTTCTCCCCACAAAAAACGGCGACACGATTTTATCAATATAGCGTCTCCTGTTTATTTACTCTACGACCTGTCATAAGAGGCTATTACAAAACTATTCTCTAAAATGAAGTTAGAGAATACAAAGAACTTGTTGATTCTATAATTGAAGAAAACATAGCTTTAAAATATGAAAATGAAATATTATACGAGAAATTAGATAATAATCGAATAGAAATTGAAAGTATTAGACAATCTTGTTTTAATTGTCATCTTGAATTTTTTGGTGTTGAAGGAGTAAAATCTACTAATGCCGCGGAAAGTATTGTGAAAATTGCAGAAAAGATTGGTGTAAACATATTGGTAAATGATATTAAATGTCATGTCACAAAAGTTGAAAATGCAAAAACTTCTGGTGATCCACCTAAAATAATTGTTGAATTTAAAAACGAAGAAGATAAACAAAAAATTATGGCGGAAAAAAAACAAAACAATTACATTTGAAGAGGTATTAGGAGATAAAATACCAGGAAATATCTTTATAAATGAAAAATTAACAAAATATTTTAGTTTTTTGCATAAAAAATGTCGTGATATGAAAAAAGAAGGTAAAATTGCTTTTGTATGGGTAAAAAATGGAAAATTATTTATTAGACAAACAGAAACTAGCAAAATCATTCGGATTTTGCATGAAAAACATTTAAATATTTAAATGTCAAATCATACATATAAGTTACCATTACAAACCCATATACAAAAAGTAGATAATATAAGTAAAATTAAATTTAATAAACTAAATTCACTGAAAGCTTTATATTTAAATGTCAGAAGCATGAAACACAAAATGGATGATATTGCATTTTTATTAGATAATTTAAACTGCATGTAATATTTTTTAGTGAAACTTGGATTTTAGAAGATGAAATGAATTTGGTAAATATTAAAAATTATGAAAAAGTATTTTCCTGTCGAACTAAAAGGAAAGGAGGTGGTGCTGGAGTTTTTATTCACAAATCACTAAAATTTAAAACCGAAAAAATTTATTGCGATAACTACACTAGTATAATTGCAATTGATTTATTTTTTAATAAAAATATACTTAGTATTAACGCTTTTTATAGACCTCCAGAAACACATAAAAACAAAATTAATAATTTTTTAACACTGATGGATGTACACTTAAATGAAATACGAAATAAAAATGCACTCATTATAGGAGATTTCAATTTTAATATAAGAAATACAATTAATAATAATGTTGAATCTTATAAAACAATTATTGAATCTAATGGATTTGTTATTTGTGATGTATCTATAACCAGGTCATCATCAGGAACCTGTTTAGACCATGTTATCATTAATGATACTTCTCAGGATGTAAATATTACACATTTTAATTATAGTATAACTGATCACAATTTACTTATTATTGAACTTGGTAAATATGAAACATCTACAAATAATAATATTGTTAAACTAAATTATAAGGAAGTAAACTTAGAGAAAGTTAAAAATAAACTAATAAATAATATACTAATTTCCAACGATACCACAAAAAATATAAATTTAAAATATGATCATCTGATTAATAAACTTAAAGAGATTTTGAAAGAGTCTACAACTGAAATTAATAAAATTAATAAAATTAAATATATGCAACCATGGATTGATAAAGAATGCATTGAACTCATTAAGAGAAAAAATTATTGGCACAAGAAACACATTCAAAATATTAATTCGTCTCATTTTAAAGAAAAATATAAATATTGGTTAAACAAACTTACAACAATAAAGAGAAAAAAATGAGAAAATTATGATAATACTAATTTTGAAAAAAGCTTTAATTGTCCACGTAAAACTTGGATGAATATTTTAAATATTATTTTAGATAGTACTAGTGTTACAACAGTAAAAGATAATAAATTCTTTAATAATGAAATTCATCAAGCACAAAAAATTCATAAACTAAATAAATTTAACACAATGTAAAGTGAAGTGGGGTCAATTTTAGCAAAAAAAATTAAAGATTATAAAATTTATCAACCTTGTTCTCGCACAACAAACAAATTTGTATTTAATAATATTACAGTAGAAGGAACGGAGAAAATTATTAATAAATTGTCTAAAACCAATGCTTCTGGAACGGATGAAATAAAAACTTCCATTGTAAAGGAATGCAAGAAAGAGCTGTCAAAAGACATAACTACAATAATTAACGCATCTTTACAAGAAGGAGTGGTACCAGAATCGATGAAACTAATAAAATTGTTCCTATATATAAAAGTGGAGATATTGATGATAAAAATAATTTCAGACCAATTTCGATTTCGTCAATTTTCAGCAAGATAATTGAAACTTATGTAAATAATCAGTTATCTGAATATCTACAGGAAAATAAATTAATAAATTAATGAGTAAGAGACAGTATGGGTTTCGTAAATATTCCAACACAAACGCAGCTTTATTTGATGTTATATCCTACATTCAAGATGAAAATAATCACGATAAAAAGGTAGCGGCAGTTTTTTTCGATTTGTCTAAAGCATTTGATTGTGTTGATAGAAAAACTCTGATGCGAATCCTATTTGAGTGTGGAATAGTGGGAAAATCCTACCATTGGTTCAAAAGTTATTTTTCTAACAGAAAACAATACACTGAATGTGAAGGACTAAAAAGTACCATAAAAAATGTTGACTTTGGGGTCATACAAGGTAGCTCACTGGGACCATCTTTGTTTTCATGTTATATGAGCAGTTTTGATCGATTAAATCTAAGTGGAGAAATTTTTATGCACGCTGATGATATCGTTATTGTCTACTCGGAAGATACAATTAATAATTTGGAGTATAAAATAAATATAGATATGAAAAAAATTTACAACTGGATAAGTCTACATAAATTAACAATAAATATAAATAAAACAAAATACATGCTATTTAGAAACAATAAAGACAAGAACATCAATATTATATATGATAATGTAGCGATAGAAAAAGTTAATATTTATAAATATTTAGGAGTGTATATAGATGCAAATCTAAGTTGGGATCATCATGTCGGGGAAACAATAAAAAAATGTCGTAGAATTGCTGGTGTGTTTTGGAAATTAAATAAAAGAGTACCATTTAAACTAAAAAAATCTATATTCTATAGTATGTTTCATAGTGTACTTACATATGGAAGTATTGTATGGGGAATGACGTCGAAGAAAAATATATCTAATTTACAAAGAGTTCAAAGCAAAGCTATAATAAACTTATATGGGCTACATGTTAGATTTCCAACTATTCAGCTTCATAAAAAATATGAAATACTTCAAACTGGGGATCACATTTGCAAAGTTCAGGTAACACAAATTCAAAAAATGGTGCTGGAGAAGATTATTACAAAAACAAATTTAATCGTAAACAATCAAATACATTCGTATAATACAAGGACAGCGAATAATATTCGAGTTAGTGGTCATACATTATCAGTTCTATATAATGTAATAAAAAATTATAATAATTTGCCAATTGAATTCAAAAATTTAAATCTAAATGCTTTCAAATTCAAAATTAAAAAATATTTCTTAAACAAATAAATCTAATTTTTATCTTATATTAATTTTACTATTATTTAATTATTTAATATTTTTGCCAATCTAAAATAAATAAATTTTTAAGTTATTTTTTTGTAATCTTAATGCTTTATTTTAACTTTGCAATATCATAACATCTTTGATTAAATTTTTTATATATTATACTCTGTATGAGCAAATTGCTCTTTTTGAGAAATAAATAAATAGTTTACTTTTTGTCAAAAATTTGGAGAAGCCTCTTGTTTGGAGTGTCAAACAAAAGTTCAAATATTTAGAAATATATGAAAGCAAACAAACTCGCCGACGTTATTTTACCTAAATAACATGTAATTAAAGTTAAAAATATAATATAGAATTTTCAGGTCAAATTTTTTACAATTGTAAAAAACGATTTTACAATTCAAGTTAACGATTTTAGAATTCAAATTTACGGTTTAACAATTGTAAAAAATGATTTTACAATTCAAGTTAACGATTTTACAATTCAAATTAACGATTTTACAATTGTAAAAACCGGTTTTACAATTCAAGTTAATACAGTAATCATTATTAATAAATTATATACGTAATTATTATTAATAATTGCGTGTTAATTTGTAAAATCGTTTTTAAAAATTGTAAAATCATTAATTTGAATTGTAAAATCGTTAACTAGAGCTGAAAATGCTATAACTAAATCATCACAATCTGAAGGCATATTTTATTACAAATTATTTTTAACACATTAGTTAATAGAAATGGTTTTTTAACATCAACCAATATAGTTTTATTTAAATGATTTTTATTTAAATGACTTCAATTTTTCAATGATTAATAACAATTCAATGCGACGAGTCTGTCTAAATACACAAAAGTCGTCACTAACGTCACCAGCAAGGTATATGGAATTAATAAGGTAATATATTCCGAGTTTCTCTTTTGATTTTTACTGCGCATGTACGTCATCCGGTGACAACTATTTTGAAATTTAACTGAAAGTTAAAATAAATATAAACAAAATTGTGTTCGGAGTCAGGTTAAAATACTTAGAATTATAAAATTTAGAAAACACTAACAGTGTTAAAATATATATAATATTAATAATTAAAATATATATAATAAACAAAATTGTGTTCAATTGAGTTCAGTGGAGTGAGTTTAAAATAGTTAGATTTATAAAATTTAGAAAACATTAACAGTATTAAAATATATATAATATTAATAATTAACATATATATATATAATATTAATAATATCAATAATAGTTAAGTTTAAGGAAAATATTTAAGAATAAAAAACCTTAATTGTGTAAGCTGTTCTCACAGTTAAGGTTTGTTATTCTTAAATATTTTCCTTAAACTTAACTATTATTGATTCTAAATAAATAAATATAAATGGCTTCTGTTGATAATAATTTTATAATTGAGTTGTAAAGGTGTATTAAACCTAATCTCTAATATATATAAGTTAATGAAATGTAACAAACATAAAAATAAATAAATAATAATAATAATAATAATAATTAAAATATATATTATTATTATTATTAATAGCTTGTTACACCCTGTATACATATTTACAAAAAAAGTATAATATAATTCAATTTATAAATTCAATTTTAAGTTTATAATTCATTTTTAGTTTAAATCTTTAACGATTTGCAAAATTTTATATATATAATTTAAATTTTAAATTTAATTTTAATTCAATTTCAAATTTTATTAAATTAATTAATTTGTGTAAAAGCCTCCCCCAGACTTTTCCATTCATTTTTATTTATTGCTTTATCTTTCCATTGGCTACACGAAGTTGATATATCATCTTCCCATCTCTTTCGTTGTCTGCCTACTCTTCTTTTTCCTCTAGGCTTCCAGTTCGTTATTATAGATGTCCATCTGTGATCACGTAATCTTGCAATATGGCCTGCCTATCGCCATTTTAGCTCCTTAGATCGATGTACCACGTCAACTACTTTAGTTCTTTGTCTAATTGTTGTATTTTTTGTTCTGCTAAGACGACTTATTTGTAATGCTGCACGTTCCATCGACCTTTGACATACCTTTAATTTTTCGTTATTTCGAGTCGTGAGTGACCATGTCTGTGCTCCATAAGTTAAAACCGGTAATATTGCTGCATCAAATATGTATTTTATGTTTTCATTTGATATGTTGTTGTTTAATAGTTTTTTAATACTCCAAAATTGCTTCCACGCGTTTGTAATCCTTCTATTGACTTCTTTATTTTGTCTTTCATCAAAGGACATTAATTGGCCTAAATATACAAAGTCTTCTACTTTTTCAATAACTTCCCCATCTATTCGAACCTCTGGTAAGTGTAGATTAGAAATTATTTTTGTTTTTAGCTTATTAAGCTTTAGGCCAACTTGCTCGCTTTCTTCTTTTGGTTCTGTTATCATTTTAATTACTTCATCAAAATTTTTGCTAAATAATGCGATGTCGTCTGCAAAACGTAGATTATTTAAAAATTCATTATCTACTTTAATACCAACTTCAGCATTATTCCAACTAAGTTTCTTAAAAACTTCTTCTAGCACGGCTGCAAATAGACTTGGAGATAGTGGATCCCCTTGTCTTACACCTTTATTCACATTAAAATAAAGTATTTTTTTAAAAATATATATATGTAATATTAATAAACACAATTGTGTTCAATTGTTCGATTGTGTTCAATTAAAATTTTCAATAATTTCACTTTAAATTTTTTTTTAGATTAAATCAGGATCCACTGGAAATGTTCTTCGGAATAATAAGAGCGAAGGGAGCACTGTATAACCATCGAAATGAACTGGAATTTAAGTATCGTTTACGGAGCTTTTTATTAGGAAGTAATGATGGTATTTATTTTGCTTAATACAAGCAGAACAATAAAATAACTTAAATTAAATATTAATATAGTATTCTTACTTAGGTATATTATCAGATTCAGCTAATATAGTAGCTGAAAAAGAAAATAATATTAAAATGGATGTGATTTTGGATGACACAGAAAATAGTTTTAGCCATCTTGAAGAATCGGCAGTTACTCCAAACTCTGACTGAGAAACCATCTTCAAACACATCACATCACATCGACAATTTTCAAGAATTGTCAGATATGGAATACGACGCTATGGAATGTTTTGCTGAATATTCGGAAATGGAGCCATGTGGATTTACTTGGAAATGAAGGGGGACTACAAAGACCAAATAATATTTTTAATAATTATAATAATGAAAATAAACTAAAAGTTTATTCAAAATTTTATTAAAAACTTAATGGAAGAATCGGAAAATATTGATCTGCATGCAGATATAAAAAAACTTTTTTTTAGATGTAAAATTTTTTTTAAAATAACAATTTACAAACAAAAATTTTTAGTAATAAGAGAAAATTAAATAAAACAGTCAATTAAACTAATCTGTAAATTTATGTATTTTTATTCTTAAAATATTTAAAAGGTTTTTTTTCAGATTTTACAAGAAATCTATAATAAAATAATATAATATTTCATATATTTCCTTACAATATCACAGAAATTATTATTAGTATAAATATAAAGTGGTCGCCGGCTGACGTCATAATGTGTGAAAGAGATAAAACATACATGCACAATATATTACCTTATTAATTCTATATACTGAATAACTTTGTGTCTTGTGAGTTGCGTGTTATTATATTAAAAAACAATTTTAGAAAAAAAATAAACAATATGTTGTGTGCAGTAATAAATTGCAATATGTGTAGTAGGAAAAAAGAAAACAAACTTTATTATATCGGTTTTCATGCTTTTCCAAAAGGTCCAATTCTATTAAAACAATGGATTCATTTTTGTGGCAGAAAGGACAAATTTAATGTTAAAACTGCTAGAATATGTAGTAGACATTTTACGGAGGATGATTATGAAAATAATTTACAATATAAAATGGGTAAGTAAAGTGTTATTATAATTAAATGTGAAATTATTATATCGTATTGATGCTATTTTTAGGATTTAGTCAGCACCGCATAATAAAATCAGGTGCAGTGCCAAGTATTATACATCATAATGAAAATGTAACTGTGGATGATTCCTCTGTGTTAAAGGATTCCAATAAAACCAAGAGAGTTCAGGATAGATGTACAAAAAAAGAAATAGAAGTGTTATTAAAAGAATCCTGCGATAACACTGAAGAACATTTCGATTTGATAGATAATCAAAAATATGTGCAAACTGAATCAACCTATTTAAACATTTTAGAGCAAGAGATGTAAGTATTTTTTTTTAAATACAATAATGTACCTACCTATATTTATTATTCTTTTTAGTGAAAATTTAAAAAATGAAAACAATATTTTAAATGAAAATTTATCAAAAAAGGAAACAAAAATTGAAGAATTAAATATATTGCTTGAAAAAAGGTATTTTGAAGAAAAAAAATATGGAAATGAAGTTGTCCAAAATATTTACATCAGGGCAACTTGTAAAATTGAAGCAACCACATTGCGTTAAATTGAACTGGAAGGAAGCAGACATAGCTCAGTCAATATTTTGTAAGTACATAATCATTCTAATAAATAAAATATTATATAATTTCTAATTTTTACACTTTTAAGGTACTGCCGCTTAATCGAGAGCTAGATGAAGTAAAAAACGTATTATTGAAGGATAAAATTTGTAAGTACATAATCATAATAATAAATATAATTTTATATAATTTCTAATTTTATATTTTAATTTCTACTTTTTCATGTACTGCCCTTTCGCTAAATCGAGAGCAAGTCCACTAATCAAGACAATGGAGCAACATTATATTATTTTATAAGAATATTTTTTTTGTTAAATGTAAATTTTTTGAAAGATAATGTAAATTTTTTGTTTAATTTAAATTTATTAAAAGATAATGTAAATTCTTTGTTTAATGTAAATTAGTAGATAAATAGTAGTTTATATAACTTTTAATTTTATGCTTTAGATTTTACAAAATCATATAAAAAAAAATATTTTTTAACAACACACTACTAAATGTATATTTAATAAATTAAAAATTATAATGTTTTGGAAAATTCTTTATTTTATTTTCGAAAATTTCAAACATTCTTTATCTTCTATATCAAAATTCCATATATATTTCAGTCATAACATTTTTCTGATATCATATGACGTCATGCGTAGTAGAGAACGAAAATGAAACTTGGATTGTCGTTATCTGTTATATATGTATCAGGGACAACGGCAACAGCTTGAGCGGCGAGCCTTTGTGAAGCATAATGTAATGGGTATATGAAGGATGGAGCATAAAGATAACAAATTGAAGCCACGCCGGGTATAGTCGTCTCGCTTTTTTGCTAACCAACCTGTCAAAATTTAAAAATTTGTAACAAGCGACGGACTAGGTTTTTATTTTAATCCGGGCCTATTGAGAGTAGGCAACATGATACCTAGCGGATTTTGTGAGAACCTGGAAAGTAAGATAAAATATGTCAAAACCTTTCATTTTGTATAAAAAATTGGACAATATAAATTAAATTTCCAAAAAAAAGTGTTCTATCGTCAAAAATACAATTTCTTTTTAGTAAATAAATAAATTGTGTATATAATTTTAGTTATATCAAAAATAATTTCTTTATATATTGTTCGTAATACTTGGTAAGTAGTAATTTTGTATTGAATATATAATATAACAACATAAATATATTTACAGATCAAAGATGGTAAAAACAATACCACAGTACTGTGGAGTACCACAATGTAGGAATTATAGAAAACCAGATATTTCGTTGCACAAGATTCCCAAAGAAGTGCTAAATAATCGAAAAGAGCTTCTGAAATGGAAAATTGCACTAAAAATGGGAAAACCGTTTCCAAAAATTAAATAGGTGCATAGAAAAAATCAAAGCGAGATACACACAATTAATGAAACGAGATTCATTCCAAAATTGGTAAATATATTTATAATCTATAGTTTAAATTTTATTTTATTTCAAGATTTTTAAATTTTAGTTCGCAGCCACAGTATTCTGGAATAGATACTTTAGAGGACATGTTCCAACCTACAGATGAGGTACCTTACCACCAAATGCATAAGTCTGTTGGAGTTCAAACTAACATTTTAAATTTCGATAAATGTCTCCAAGTGAATCAGGATATAGAATATAATAATGACTTACCTTTTAAAATTGATTCCGATAAGAAACTAAACACTATGACGGGAATTGGAACAAGAATGTTACTACAAAAAATAGTAGAATGTTGCTCAATGATTCGACCATTAGAGAAAAAAAATATAAGTATGTGTTTGAAGACCCGAATTTTTCTTACAATGTACCGTATAAAAACCAATGCTTCAAATGCCCAAACAGCGATATTGTTCAACTTATCACCGAAAACTGCTAGCTTCTACTTCAAAGACTGTGTTCAGTTATTAGCAAAGGCTCTGAAACCTGCAATTTATTGGCAAACGAGAGAAGAAAATCGTAAAAGTTTGCCTGCGTGTTTTGCAAAATTTTCTAACACGATCACGGTACTTGATTGTACTGAGATAAAAACAATTCAGTTTTGGTGTATAACATGCAGAACCTGCACATATTCCCATTATAAAGGAACTCATACTTCTGATAAAGCAGTTTTTAATTTAACCGATTTATTAGAAAAATTAAATCAAGGTGATGCAGTAATGGTGGACAAAGGGTTGGTTAATAATTTATAATATTAATTCTAGAATGTTAATAAATATTTAAATTTTAATTATAATAATACTACTAATTGTATTTTTCTTGAAATTTTACAACAGGTTCATGATTGCTGATGAACTGTCTAAAGCCGGAATTGAAATGATTCGTCCGCAGATAATGACTCCAGGCAGAGAAAAATGTGATGCTGTAAACGATCACCTGATAGCTGCAGCTCGGGTTCACGTGGAAAGAAGAATTTCAAGAACACATTTTTTTAAAATTTTATCAGAAAAAATTTCTTATGCAGATTCGCATAATAGATGACATAAGAACTATTATATGTGCTATTTCCAACTTAAGTTCACCTATTTTAAACGATAATAAATTTTAAACGTTTTAAGAAAAAAAATTATTTATTATTATAAAAAATGAAATAAAATATATTTTACATTTAAAACAATACAAAATATATTATATAAAAAAAACAAAACAAAAAATAATTGTACTTTTTCAAAATGACAACTTTTAAAACTATATTATATATAAAAAACAAAATAAAAAATATTATTTGTACTTTTGTCCTAGTACTTTACAAAATAATTATAATAAAATAAATATGTACAGAAAATGTACTTTAAAAATAAATAAATACTGTTTTTTTATGAACATTTTTGATTAATTTAAGTACATGGTACTAATAAATTCAAATTAATTAATCATATTAATGTTATGTTTAAAATATATTTCAGTTAATTTTGTTATAAATTCATCAACAAAATTATTATCTAAAGGCACATCAATAATCACAATCGTTTTCGAAAATAAACTATAAATAACAAAATCACAATTTTTAAGATTACGTAATGATAAACCGAGCTGAACTTGTCCATAGTATTTATGTTTTATATTCAATACATAAAAATTATTTTCCGGTTTAATAAATTTTAATTTTGGTAAAAGATCAACAGCACTTAAATGTTGGCCCTGCACAGGACATTTAATTTCAACCAATTTCCACTCACAGCCGTTAAAAGATATGCCATCAGGACTACATGCTAGGTAAGACAGTATTGGAGATATTACTAAACCACATTCGAACAACAAATATAGCTTTTCATATTCAATCTTCGCCAGCTTTTCGGCATATTGCCCATATCTAGTAAATTCATTACCTTTAAAATTACTTTCATATATGGATGTAATTTTTTTTCCCCAATCAGGAGTTTTATTCCTGTAATATGTGTACAAACTATAAGAGATGCTACCTGTTATTCTTAGCTTTCTTTCAATAAGCCATTGTGCACTTGTTTGAGAGATAGTGTTGATGCAAATAAATATAGCTTCATCCAATTTTCTTTTAACTTTACTCTCAAACTTTATTCTTGTAGTTATATTTTCATCTAAATATTTGTTTAGAAAACACTAACAGTGTTAAAATATATATAATATTAATAATTAAAATATATATAATAAACAAAATTGTGTTCAATTGAGTTCAGTGGAGTGAGTTTAAAATAGTTAGATTTATAAAATTTAGAAAACATTAACAGTATTAAAATATATATAATATTAATAATTAACATATATATATATAATATTAATAATATCAATAATAGTTAAGTTTAAGGAAAATATTTAAGAATAAAAAACCTTAATTGTGTAAGCTGTTCTCACAGTTAAGGTTTGTTATTCTTAAATATTTTCCTTAAACTTAACTATTATTGATTCTAAATAAATAAATATAAATGGCTTCTGTTGATAATAATTTTATAATTGAGTTGTAAAGGTGTATTAAACCTAATCTCTAATATATATAAGTTAATGAAATGTAACAAACATAAAAATAAATAAATAATAATAATAATAATAATAATTAAAATATATATTATTATTATTATTAATAGCTTGTTACACCCTGTATACATATTTACAAAAAAAGTATAATATAATTCAATTTATAAATTCAATTTTAAGTTTATAATTCATTTTTAGTTTAAATCTTTAACGATTTGCAAAATTTTATATATATAATTTAAATTTTAAATTTAATTTTAATTCAATTTCAAATTTTATTAAATTAATTAATTTGTGTAAAAGCCTCCCCCAGACTTTTCCATTCATTTTTATTTATTGCTTTATCTTTCCATTGGCTACACGAAGTTGATATATCATCTTCCCATCTCTTTCGTTGTCTGCCTACTCTTCTTTTTCCTCTAGGCTTCCAGTTCGTTATTATAGATGTCCATCTGTGATCACGTAATCTTGCAATATGGCCTGCCTATCGCCATTTTAGCTCCTTAGATCGATGTACCACGTCAACTACTTTAGTTCTTTGTCTAATTGTTGTATTTTTTGTTCTGCTAAGACGACTTATTTGTAATGCTGCACGTTCCATCGACCTTTGACATACCTTTAATTTTTCGTTATTTCGAGTCGTGAGTGACCATGTCTGTGCTCCATAAGTTAAAACCGGTAATATTGCTGCATCAAATATGTATTTTATGTTTTCATTTGATATGTTGTTGTTTAATAGTTTTTTAATACTCCAAAATTGCTTCCACGCGTTTGTAATCCTTCTATTGACTTCTTTATTTTGTCTTTCATCAAAGGACATTAATTGGCCTAAATATACAAAGTCTTCTACTTTTTCAATAACTTCCCCATCTATTCGAACCTCTGGTAAGTGTAGATTAGAAATTATTTTTGTTTTTAGCTTATTAAGCTTTAGGCCAACTTGCTCGCTTTCTTCTTTTGGTTCTGTTATCATTTTAATTACTTCATCAAAATTTTTGCTAAATAATGCGATGTCGTCTGCAAAACGTAGATTATTTAAAAATTCATTATCTACTTTAATACCAACTTCAGCATTATTCCAACTAAGTTTCTTAAAAACTTCTTCTAGCACGGCTGCAAATAGACTTGGAGATAGTAGATCCCCTTGTCTTACACCTTTATTCACATTAAAATAAAGTATTTTTTTAAAAATATATATATGTAATATTAATAAACACAATTGTGTTCAATTGTTCGATTGTGTTCAATTAAAATTTTCAATAATTTCACTTTAAATTTTTTTTTAGATTAAATCAGGATCCACTGGAAATGTTCTTCGGAATAATAAGAGCGAAGGGAGCACTGTATAACCATCGAAATGAACTGGAATTTAAGTATCGTTTACGGAGCTTTTTATTAGGAAGGAATGATGGTATTTATTTTGCTTAATACAAGCAGAACAATAAAATAACTTAAATTAAATATTAATATAGTATTCTTACTTAGGTATATTATCAGATTCAGCTAATATAGTAGCTGAAAAAGAAAATAATATTAAAATGGATGTGATTTTGGATGACACAGAAAATAGTTTTAGCCATCTTGAAGAATCGGCAGTTACTCCAAACTCTAACTGAGAAACCATCTTCAAACACATCACATCACATCGACAATTTTCAAGAATTGTCAGATATGGAATACGACGCTATGGAATGTTTTGCTGAATATTCGGAAATGGAGCCATGTGGATTTACTTGGAAATGAAGGGGGACTACAAAGACCAAATAATATTTTTAATAATTATAATAATGAAAATAAACTAAAAGTTTATTCAAAATTTTATTAAAAACTTAATGGAAGAATCGGAAAATATTGATCTGCATGCAGATATAAAAAAACTTTTTTTTAGATGTAAAATTTTTTTTAAAATAACAATTTACAAACAAAAATTTTTAGTAATAAGAGAAAATTAAATAAAACAGTCAATTAAACTAATCTGTAAATTTATGTATTTTTATTCTTAAAATATTTAAAAGGTTTTTTTTCAGATTTTACAAGAAATCTATAATAAAATAATATAATATTTCATATATTTCCTTACAATATCACAGAAATTATTATTAGTATAAATATAAAGTGGTCGCCGGCTGACGTCATAATGTGTGAAAGAGATAAAACATACATGCACAATATATTACCTTATTAATTCTATATACTGAATAACTTTGTGTCTTGTGAGTTGCGTGTTATTATATTAAAAAACAATTTTAGAAAAAAAATAAACAATATGTTGTGTGCAGTAATAAATTGCAATATGTGTAGTAGGAAAAAAGAAAACAAACTTTATTATATCGGTTTTCATGCTTTTCCAAAAGGTCCAATTCTATTAAAACAATGGATTCATTTTTGTGGCAGAAAGGACAAATTTAATGTTAAAACTGCTAGAATATGTAGTAGACATTTTACGGAGGATGATTATGAAAATAATTTACAATATAAAATGGGTAAGTAAAGTGTTATTATAATTAAATGTGAAATTATTATATCGTATTGATGCTATTTTTAGGATTTAGTCAGCACCGCATAATAAAATCAGGTGCAGTGCCAAGTATTATACATCATAATGAAAATGTAACTGTGGATGATTCCTCTGTGTTAAAGGATTCCAATAAAACCAAGAGAGTTCAGGATAGATGTACAAAAAAAGAAATAGAAGTGTTATTAAAAGAATCCTGCGATAACACTGAAGAACATTTCGATTTGATAGATAATCAAAAATATGTGCAAACTGAATCAACCTATTTAAACATTTTAGAGCAAGAGATGTAAGTATTTTTTTTTAAATACAATAATGTACCTACCTATATTTATTATTCTTTTTAGTGAAAATTTAAAAAATGAAAACAATATTTTAAATGAAAATTTATCAAAAAAGGAAACAAAAATTGAAGAATTAAATATATTGCTTGAAAAAAGGTATTTTGAAGAAAAAAAATATGGAAATGAAGTTGTCCAAAATATTTACATCAGGGCAACTTGTAAAATTGAAGCAACCACATTGCGTTAAATTGAACTGGAAGGAAGCAGACATAGCTCAGTCAATATTTTGTAAGTACATAATCATTCTAATAAATAAAATATTATATAATTTCTAATTTTTACACTTTTAAGGTACTGCCGCTTAATCGAGAGCTAGATGAAGTAAAAAACGTATTATTGAAGGATAAAATTTGTAAGTACATAATCATAATAATAAATATAATTTTATATAATTTCTAATTTTATATTTTAATTTCTACTTTTTCATGTACTGCCCTTTCGCTAAATCGAGAGCAAGTCCACTAATCAAGACAATGGAGCAACATTATATTATTTTATAAGAATATTTTTTTTGTTAAATGTAAATTTTTTGAAAGATAATGTAAATTTTTTGTTTAATTTAAATTTATTAAAAGATAATGTAAATTCTTTGTTTAATGTAAATTAGTAGATAAATAGTAGTTTATATAACTTTTAATTTTATGCTTTAGATTTTACAAAATCATATAAAAAAAAATATTTTTTAACAACACACTACTAAATGTATATTTAATAAATTAAAAATTATAATGTTTTGGAAAATTCTTTATTTTATTTTCGAAAATTTCAAACATTCTTTATCTTCTATATCAAAATTCCATATATATTTCAGTCATAACATTTTTCTGATATCATATGACGTCATGCGTAGTAGAGAACGAAAATGAAACTTGGATTGTCGTTATCTGTTATATATGTATCAGGGACAACGGCAACAGCTTGAGCGGCGAGCCTTTGTGAAGCATAATGTAATGGGTATATGAAGGATGGAGCATAAAGATAACAAATTGAAGCCACGCCGGGTATAGTCGTCTCGCTTTTTTGCTAACCAACCTGTCAAAATTTAAAAATTTGTAACAAGCGACGGACTAGGTTTTTATTTTAATCCGGGCCTATTGAGAGTAGGCAACATGATACCTAGCGGATTTTGTGAGAACCTGGAAAGTAAGATAAAATATGTCAAAACCTTTCATTTTGTATAAAAAATTGGACAATATAAATTAAATTTCCAAAAATAAGTGTTCTATCGTCAAAAATACAATTTCTTTTTAGTAAATAAATAAATTGTGTATATAATTTTAGTTATATCAAAAATAATTTCTTTATATATTGTTCGTAATACTTGGTAAGTAGTAATTTTGTATTGAATATATAATATAACAACATAAATATATTTACAGATCAAAGATGGTAAAAACAATACCACAGTACTGTGGAGTACCACAATGTAGGAATTATAGAAAACCAGATATTTCGTTGCACAAGATTCCCAAAGAAGTGCTAAATAATCGAAAAGAGCTTCTGAAATGGAAAATTGCACTAAAAATGGGAAAACCGTTTCCAAAAATTAAATAGGTGCATAGAAAAAATCAAAGCGAGATACACACAATTAATGAAACGAGATTCATTCCAAAATTGGTAAATATATTTATAATCTATAGTTTAAATTTTATTTTATTTCAAGATTTTTAAATTTTAGTTCGCAGCCACAGTATTCTGGAATAGATACTTTAGAGGACATGTTCCAACCTACAGATGAGGTACCTTACCACCAAATGCATAAGTCTGTTGGAGTTCAAACTAACATTTTAAATTTCGATAAATGTCTCCAAGTGAATCAGGATATAGAATATAATAATGACTTACCTTTTAAAATTGATTCCGATAAGAAACTAAACACTATGACGGGAATTGGAACAAGAATGTTACTACAAAAAATAGTAGAATGTTGCTCAATGATTCGACCATTAGAGAAAAAAAATATAAGTATGTGTTTGAAGACCCGAATTTTTCTTACAATGTACCGTATAAAAACCAATGCTTCAAATGCCCAAACAGCGATATTGTTCAACTTATCACCGAAAACTGCTAGCTTCTACTTCAAAGACTGTGTTCAGTTATTAGCAAAGGCTCTGAAACCTGCAATTTATTGGCAAACGAGAGAAGAAAATCGTAAAAGTTTGCCTGCGTGTTTTGCAAAATTTTCTAACACGATCACGGTACTTGATTGTACTGAGATCAAAACAATTCAGTTTTGGTGTATAACATGCAGAACCTGCACATATTCCCATTATAAAGGAACTCATACTTCTGATAAAGCAGTTTTTAATTTAACCGATTTATTAGAAAAATTAAATCAAGGTGATGCAGTAATGGTGGACAAAGGGTTGGTTAATAATTTATAATATTAATTCTAGAATGTTAATAAATATTTAAATTTTAATTATAATAATACTACTAATTGTATTTTTCTTGAAATTTTACAACAGGTTCATGATTGCTGATGAACTGTCTAAAGCCGGAATTGAAATGATTCGTCCGCAGATAATGACTCCAGGCAGAGAAAAATGTGATGCTGTAAACGATCACCTGATAGCTGCAGCTCGGGTTCACGTGGAAAGAAGAATTTCAAGAACACATTTTTTTAAAATTTTATCAGAAAAAATTTCTTATGCAGATTCGCATAATAGATGACATAAGAACTATTATATGTGCTATTTCCAACTTAAGTTCACCTATTTTAAACGATAATAAATTTTAAACGTTTTAAGAAAAAAAATTATTTATTATTATAAAAAATGAAATAAAATATATTTTACATTTAAAACAATACAAAATATATTATATAAAAAAAAACAAAACAAAAAATAATTGTACTTTTTCAAAATGACAACTTTTAAAACTATATTATATATAAAAAACAAAATAAAAAATATTATTTGTACTTTTGTCCTAGTACTTTACAAAATAATTATAATAAAATAAATATGTACAGAAAATGTACTTTAAAAATAAATAAATACTGTTTTTTTATGAACATTTTTGATTAATTTAAGTACATGGTACTAATAAATTCAAATTAATTAATCATATTAATGTTATGTTTAAAATATATTTCAGTTAATTTTGTTATAAATTCATCAACAAAATTATTATCTAAAGGCACATCAATAATCACAATCGTTTTCGAAAATAAACTATAAATAACAAAATCACAATTTTTAAGATTACGTAATGATAAACCGAGCTGAACTTGTCCATAGTATTTATGTTTTATATTCAATACATAAAAATTATTTTCCGGTTTAATAAATTTTAATTTTGGTAAAAGATCAACAGCACTTAAATGTTGGCCCTGCACAGGACATTTAATTTCAACCAATTTCCACTCACAGCCGTTAAAAGATATGCCATCAGGACTACATGCTAGGTAAGACAGTATTGGAGATATTACTAAACCACATTCGAACAACAAATATAGCTTTTCATATTCAATCTTCGCCAGCTTTTCGGCATATTGCCCATATCTAGTAAATTCATTACCTTTAAAATTACTTTCATATATGGATGTAATTTTTTTTCCCCAATCAGGAGTTTTATTCCTGTAATATGTGTACAAACTATAAGAGATGCTACCTGTTATTCTTAGCTTTCTTTCAATAAGCCATTGTGCACTTGTTTGAGAGATAGTGTTGATGCAAATAAATATAGCTTCATCCAATTTTCTTTTAACTTTACTCTCAAACTTTATTCTTGTAGTTATATTTTCATCTAAATATTTGTTCATAATTGGAACAAACTTTTTTAGATTTTCACCTCGAGAAAATAACATATCATAAAATTGATTATTATTTTTTTCCAGATCTCTTTCTGAGTTAAAAATTTTTTCAGATCTATAACATGTTTTCATGCGAGCTAATTCAGAATTTGGAGCACCTACAAATATTTAATAAAAAATCATAAAATAAGAATTATTATAGATTTTTAATTTAACCAATTAGTAATTTCTCAAAAAAAATTTCACTCATTTCATCTGTGACTACTTCTTCTGGATGCGTTCTTATTTTCCTCTATATTCAGAAGCAATTTTTTTACAAATTTTTCCCCAACTTTGCTTTAACTCTGTGCAGCTAAGTGGGTACAGCTTTGGATTTCTAATGGATACGTAAATACTATTATTATTCATTGCAACATAATTTTAAAAAAAAGTACCTCTGAATATAAATTAAACACACTGCAATGTGTTTGCATTTTTCTCCTACACCAGCTTTACATGTACATGTACATGTCCATTGGGAAACATCTAACAATAAATTGTCGAGTTTAACCTCATGTGGCTTTTTAGTCATTTCAGATGTTTGGATGACAAATCCCAGAACTCTGTTTGCTGGTAATTTTGCAATACCCAATAAATGTATCCAACCAGCATCTACCAGATTTTCGTCTTCTCTCAACGGCCGTACCATTCCCTTGAAGTATTCTGATATGCTATCCACATAAACTTTAATTGTTATTGCGCCATCAAGATTTTGTTCATCAGCAGTCTTTTTTTCATTAATTCTTCTAAAAAATAAATTTAAAAAAAAAAATTAAAAAATGTTGTTTACATTTATTAACATTTTTAAAGTTAAGTTTTGGGGAAAATCAGACTATTCATCATTAAATTTTTACTTATTTCATATACTTACATGTTTTTAGGAGACATTCTATTATTTTTTGAACGTGTCGACCTTATAAAATAATTAAATAAAAACTTTATCAACCCATTGCCTTTTTTTAAATTTTATATGGCGGTTGCATAGAAGTGACTGATGTTTAATATTCCTATCTTACAATGCGGGTTACAAAATTTCCCGCTTGTGGCGTGGAAATCACTTTGCCTAGTCCCAATGGAATTATGGAATTATTTATATATACTATGTAAATTTTTTTGAAAAAGTAAAGTAATAAATACTGAATATTATTTATAGAAAAATATTAAAATACGTTTTCCTTCTTGATATTTAAATTATAACAAAATAACTACAGATGCATCAAATATGTATGTCTTTTACTTCCAGCAACAAAAAATAAAAACAAAATTATAACAACCACATCCACAAACGTCAAATACAGCTGATAAAATACTATTGCCATCTATCATTAATAAAAAATAACAATAATTTCAATATGGCAAATCTAACCAACAATAATTTCAACATGGCAAGTCTTCATACTACAATTGTCGCATCTATTGCAGCCCACCACATCAGCTATCGAGGGTATCTTTGACCATGATTGAATAATTTATAGGTATGCTTGACAGTTCTATCGATAAAAATGATGACGTCACCCAGGAGATATTTTTTTTATATATGTTTTAGTATAACAAAATAAAAAATCTTACAGAAAAAAATAAAGAAATTGTTTAGAGTTTTATGTTATTGTTTTTTTAATTTTTCTTTTTTGGTTTTTTTCTATTCTTATACATCTATTTAACTTTCTTTTTCTAAAATATAATCTACACTTAAAAAATAACAACTTAACATTTAAAGGAATATCAATTTTATCACATTCTTTTACATGGTATTTTAAATAATCACAGCGGATATTAATACTTTTTTGATTAATTCTTATAAATACGTTTTCTAATAATATTAATTTATCCATAAATTGTTGTGATGGCTTTATTAAACCTCCTTCTGATACCTCATTCACCCACGTCCATGAATTTTTATTTTTTTCACGAGCTGTTATTTGTCCATCATTTTCACATCTTAGCTTTTTTATTATGTAACCAGCTAAATACTCTAAGGCATCATAAGTGGTTTCTTCTAGTTCATCAATATTTTGCAATTCTGGAATATCATTTTCATCGTCCAGATTTAAATTAGATTCGTTATCTATATTATTTATATTTATATCACTGTATACACTTTGTGTTATCACAGAATCAAATATTTTATATTGCAGTCTCAAAACTTCAGTCTCATCTTCTTCAACGTTGGAACTGCTAGCACTATGTAGAAGAGTTTCATTTCTTCCTGAAATGAAAATATATAAGAAAAAAGGAAAATTAAAACAGGAATAAAAACACAAATATTATGTACAATATAAAAAAAGTATATTTTATACAAATATTAGTATAATGTTAGTATGAGTATAATTTACCAAGTAAATATGATCTTAAACGATAATTAAATTTTAAAGCAGTTGGATGATCATGTAGACCACCTTTGGCTCGTATGGCACTAAAAAAATTTCTATTATGTCCTGGTTGATACGATAAGTTAAGAGAAATTTAAGTTCATATGTTGTCTTCAAATATTCAAAGAACTGCATCAATGAAGAATTCGATATTAAAATTCCTTTCTGAAAAGGAAGTAGAGATTTTTTCTTTGGGGCTCGTATATTCAAAATTATTTCATCCATATTTTTTATTATTTCATTTTGAGTATCTATTGCAAGTCCATATGCCTTCATTCTGTCCCTGGAGTCAATAGCAGATACATCAAACCAATCATTTACAGCTTTGATAAAATCGGCACAAGTCAAAGCAGCATTATTGTCAGCAAATTTTCCTAGCGAACAACACCTTCTTATAGCCGTTGATGTTGTATGAGAAAAAAGTTGAGTAGCTGTTTTAACTTTTTGGCGACCAGCATTCTTAACATCTAAATGACTATCATTAATTTTATATGAAATTCTCAAGTCAGAAGAACCAGTGATTTTAAGTAATTTTTTTATTGGATCAGCATTAATATGATTATTTTTCCAAATAAATCCTGTATCAAGAAAATGATTTCTAATTAATTTTATAAGATGTGGTACATCAGCAAAAACAAAAAAAAATTCGTCTCATCTGCAGGGTTTAAAAACCACGTTTTTTCCATACTAATATACTTAATTCTTTCCACAAAGCTTGATTTGTAGAACCCATGTCTGACACAATTGCCACAACAGAATATCCACAATCCGCTAGACATTTTATTTAAAATCTCTGATGTCATTTTACAATCATAATCGTAAAATATTGGTTGTTTCCAATTATTTAAGAGTCCTCTAGCCATCACCACTTGAACGTAGTTTGATGGTTTTAGTATGTTGTCATTTGGTTTATCGTACTCGTATTCAAATTTTATTTTCATTTCGTCAAATGAAATAACACATATCTTTTCTTTTTCGTCCAAAGAATAATCCTTCATAAATTGGAGCACATTAAATAAAATTCCAGGAGAAACATTAATTTTTGTGGCCCACTGTCTTAAAGTTGATGGTCCTGGTAATGGAAAATTTTTATTATACAAATATCTATATGCACGAGGACCAGCGGAATGCAGGCAAGTAGCAGCGGATATATCGTTTAATGACCAGTGCACTTTTTTTCAGGGTTTTGCATTTTTTTTAATTGAGCCTCTGTAAAAATATTTTGTACTGAATTTTTAAAATTATTAAGTTCCAAAATTTTTTGCTCCATTTCTTCTTTTTCCTTGTGCATAATTGCCATTTTTTTATTTAGCTCAATTATTTGGAGCTCTCTAGCACAATCAAGTTGAACCCTAAAATATAAATTATATATTGCATTATATTTACAAAATACATTTAACAAATTTATTTACTCTGTTTGAACTTCAATTGAAATTTGATTTCTTTCTTCAGTTGGAGCGTTATTTTCATTAGTAACTTCTTCTAATTTTGAACTGAAACTTTTTTTTAAAATAATAATTAATACTTTATTCAATTTTAAAATAAAAAAAAAAAACCTTAAATCATATTCCTCTATAGCTTCCACTACAATTTTTTTTGTGCATCTTTTTAAAATTCGGTTGTTTCGCTGTATATAGTTCTAGGAGTTGCATTTCCAGCATCTGGTAGCATTTGTGTTGGTATTGCTTTTGGATCCAAAGATCTTTTTGAAATATTAATATTAAGCAGTTTGTCTTTTAAACTCCAATCGTCATCAGTAAAATGTAATGAACACATTCTTGCTGTTTTTGTGTTTATATTTGGTTTCCCACATGCTTTCACCCATATTTTACTTATATTCTCATCTTTAGGAAAGCTGAAGAATTTGATATTTTCAATATTATCTTTTTTTTCCAGCTTACACAATTTTTCACTACACAATATCTCATTTTTAATTCTTTTAATTTAATAACACAACACAATTGTTTCTCATATAAATATAATATTGTTTTTCACTCCTGTTCTTAATTCTTCACTTATTAATTAATAATTATCTTAAATTATGTTTATATTTTATATATTTTATTTATTTTTAAACGCACAATTCCTAAAACACATAATATTAAATAAAAACACAGCCAACTAAAATATAATAAACAATTGCTTCAAAACAAATCTCCTCGATGACGTATTTTTAAAAAAAAATGGCGAATGTCAAAATTTACCCAGCAGACCTTGGAAAAATTATTAGATCATGTCTTTGACTATATAATATATGGACTGATAACAGCCAACTGCAGACACGAGCCAACATAAAGTGGCGTATGGTAGGTGCTGCCGGCAAAAAAGAGTACTACTGAATTGTCAAAAAGTACCGATATTCCTATATACTATACAAATTCAAAAAGTTTATCTTGTATTCAAAACTAAAAATATTAAATTTAAGTGTTTATTTCGTTTATTTAATTTAAAACAATTTATTATTGTAAATAATGGGTCGACGATATTGTTTTGTGAAGGGTTGCGATTCTTCATCCAACAATAATGCAGAAAATTATACTTTCCATTTGTAAGTAAAATTATTAGTAATGCAATTTATTTTAAATAGTTTTGAAATTGTTTTCATTCACAAATATACTTTTTAATTTTAAGATTAAAAAGAAATGGTCCTTATATTTATAAACATTGGCTTACTGCTATTTATGTAAAGAATAGCCAATATATTTTGGATCATCCAAGTTCAGCAGTAATATGTTCAAAACATTTCACTAATGATAATTTTAAATCTGATTGTTGTAATATTTTAAAACCAGAAGCTGTTCCATCTATATTTCCTGGAAGCGAAGAAATGTAAATTTTTATTTTATTATTTATGTATAACTTATAGTTATGTGATTATAAAACGTATTTTTATTTTAGGGAAGATGTTGAATATTTAGTAACTGTTGATGAAGAAAAATCAATGTATATAAATAATGATGTTGGTGTAATTTCAGTTACGTAAGTTTCCTCATAATTAAGAACAAATAAATGTTAAAATAAATAAATATCTTCATGGAAATTTTAGACGTGAAAGCTATTCAACTTCGCCATTAATGACGACACCTAAAAAGCCACGATTACGAATTCGCTATCCAGGTGATATTAATAATAAAAATGTAAATGAAGCTACACCTAAAACCATACTTAAGTATATTAACGTTTTAAAATACGACAATAAAAAAAGAAAATTGAAAATGAAAAGATTAACTTCTCAAAATTTACGTCAGAAAAAAAAGATTAATAAGCTGACGATTTTGTTTTCAAGCTTTACAAAAAAAAAGTTAATAACAGAAGAAGCAGAGGAAGTTTTAAAGGTACGGAATGCAGTATAATTTAAAATATTTTTTTATTTTTTGTATTTAGTTTTACATATTTTTGAAATTATCATTACAAATAATAATTATAAATATATAATCATTGATATTTTTTTTTGAAATTCGGTGTAGACAATTTGTTATAATGAAGATAAAGTATTATTAAGTTTAAGTAAAGGAAAAATTCGTGGTGAATATCCACCAGAACTAAGAACTTTTGCACTGGCATTGCATTTTTATAGTCCAAGAGCATATAATTATGTCAGAGGATTATATAAAACCAAATTACCAGCACCCAGTACAATTAGGGGTTGGTATTCACATACAGATGGTGCTCCAGGATTTACCACAGAAGCTTTGAAAATTTTAAAAATAAAAAGCGAAATATGTAAAAAAAAGGCAAGGAACTGGTAACTTGTCTAATGATAGATGAAATGTCTATACGTAGGCACATTGAATGGAACCATTACCTAAAAAAATATGTTGGTGTAGTTGATTATGGTACTTGCCTACCCGAAACGGAAGAGCTTCCTATTGATAAAGATACATTAGTTTATTTATTATCTGGTGTTAATGAGAGGTGGAAGTTGCCAGTTGCATATTTTTTGGTAAATGGTTTGAGTGCAATAGAAAGGGCAAACAAAACAAAAGAAATTTTGATATTTCTGGCATAATGTGATAGTTGCTTTAACATTTGATGGACATCCTGCAAATTTAGGTATAATATATAGTTTATATATAAATATATTTGTATAATTTTTATTAATACATACCATAAAAACTTATAAACTTTGGTTTTACGATAAGAATAAAATTATATTTAAATTTTTTTTTTCTTCAAATAAAACATTACCATAATTTAGGTATGTGTGTTCATCTCAATACCAATATTTATGGTAGAAATCCAGTTTTTAACCATCCTTGTGGTGGTGATCCTATTTATATTTTATTTGATGCTTGCCACTGTGCAAAACTAATAAGAAATACTTTGGCAAGTAAAGGAATTTTATATGATATAGATAATAAAGAAATTAAAAGGGAATACATTGAAAAATTAGATTTCAAGAAAATATTGGTGTTAATTTTGCAAATAAATTGACATGTAAACACAAATTTTGGGATAAACACAAAATGAATGTAAAAATTGCTGTTCAAACTTTAAGTGAGAGTACAGCAATGGCATTACAACATTTAGTTAATGAAAATCACCCAGATTTTGTTGGAGCAGAGGCAACAATAAATTTTATTATTAGAGTCAACAATATATTTGATATTTTAAATTCGAGAAGTTTATTTGGGTATAAATTCAAGAAGCCAATTAATAATACAAGAAAATCTTTATATTTTCAATATTTCGACAGTTCAATTGAGTATTTAGAAAACTTAAAATTACCAAATGGTAATTTAATTTTAAAGTCTGGTAATAAAACTGGATTTTTGGGATTTATTATTCTTATGAATAATTTTAAAAATATATACATGAAATATGTTGAAAATAAGAAATTTTTAAATTATATTTTAACATATAAATTTTCTCAAGACCATTTGGAATTTTTTTTTTCGTGCTTACGATCTACGGGCGGTTATAATAATAATCCCACAGCTTCACAATTTGCTACATCATACAAAAAACTACTATTGCACAACGAAGTAAAATCACCTTCAGAAGCAAATTGTGTAGCATTAGATGGAACTAATATATTAACAGTTTCATCTAGAAGAATACCAGCACAAGAAATCATCAATGATATTAATATCGATGAAACTATTGAAATTGATGATATTCCTATACATTTTATTGAATCTTCATTAAAAGAAGTTATTATTTATGTTGACGGTTTCACAGAGAGAAACATTATTAAAAAAATTAAATGTGATAAGTGTATTGAACTTTTCAATAAATGTAAACCGCATGCGGCTTCATTTATTAATTTAAAATCTAATGGAACTTAAGATTTCCACGTAAAGACACAGTACAAATATGTGAAATTATTCAAAAAATAATAAACTTGCTTAAATTGCAAAACAAAATTAAAACAAAAAATGTATTTCAACTAATTGTGGTTAATACATTAAAAAATATTAATATAAATTCTGTTTTTAAATGTTTTGACGCTCATGTTTTAGAATGTGAAATTTTAGAAAATCATAAATATTTCTTAATTAAGCTTATAATAGAAACATATTCAAAAATACATTGATTTCATATAGGAAAACCATATTCATTAAATGAACACAAGTCATATATTAGACACAAATTATCAAAATATATACATTTTATGGGTCAATAAAAAAAAAATTCATAAAAAATTTGAATCTAACTATTTTTTATTATTACTTAATTGCATAGATAATATCAACGATATAGAATATATGGATGGAGCCTAAAGATAAAAAATTGAAGCCACGCCGGGTATAGTCGCCTCGCTTTTTTGCTAACCAACCTGTCAAAATTTAAAAATTTGTAATAAGCGACGGACTAGGTTTTTATTTTAATCCGGGCCTATGGAATTATGGAATTATATATATATAATAATTCAATATGTAAAAATTTTTGAAAAAAGTAAATAAAAAATACTGAATATTATTTGTAGAAAAATATTAAAATGCGTTTTCCTTCTTGATATTTAAATTATAACAAAATAACTACAGATGCATCAAATATGTCTTTTACCTCCAGCAACAAAAAATAAAAATAAAATTGAAAATAAAGGTTAATAAAAAGAGTTATGCGAAAACAAGAACTACTAATATTCCTCATAACAAAGTAGTAAAATTTAATTTACATAAATATATTTACATAGAAAAATATAAAATAATTATATCTTGCAAACACAGACTGCAGATGTACTTCATTATCTGCCGATGTAATCATATTTATGAAGCATGAACAATAGGAAATATTGAAATAATTACAGTATTTTAAAATTTTATTTAATTATTCATATTTGTCTTTATAAAAATTAATAGACTAAATAAAAAAGAACCGACCCTGGTATAAAAATTATCAGCTGATATTTTGACAAGAAATTTCGTCGGATGAGTTTGGAAAAGATCGTTGGACATCAACTCAGTTTCGACTAAAATTTATCTAATTATCAAAAAAAGAGTGCACACAGTAATTTAATTTTAATTTTTACGATTAGTAAAAACTTTTTATCAGATTTAATTATGCTCCTATCCATATATTCAAGTACCTAATTCAATAGTCAATAAATATGAAAATGGCATATTAGGTTTTTAAGAATTCGGTAGACGATTTGATTTTGACAGGTTGGCGAGCAGAAGAAAAGGAAGTAATTTTTTCATGGCTTCATAAACATTTTTTTTTGATATATGGAATTTACTATGAGTTAAAAAGAGATGGAACATTTATGCTCCCTCCATATTACATTTATGTAATATTTTCTAATTCGTTGTGTTAAAATATCCCTCCAGGAATAAAGGCTCTGGCCCAATAGAGCATGAAATGCTGCGTTTTCATGCCAGAATGAAAATTTGACGTTGACGTTTCAAAAAACGCAGCATGGAATGCTAGATATGGCCAAGTGCTGATGCTGCTTTTGACATTTGTTTTTATGTTTTTGAGTTGTGTTGCGTTGTTGAGAATTTTTTAAGTGTTAAATATATACAATATGATATTAAATAAAAGAAAAATTATAAAAATAAGGAAAATTGTTGCATTGGTATATACATATACAACTAACATTGTCTACAAACAATTAAAAAAAATTACGCATACCGTAAGCTCACCAGGCAAGGTTTGCCAAATTTGTTCTTTTTTTGCCATATTTTTATAGTTTCTATTTCGTTTATTCCATAAACGTTTGCTGCATATTCCTTATGGTAGAGATAATCTCAACATACGCAACGACAACGCGCTCCAGCGCAACATTCACAACGGCGTAACAGATAATCTCAAAGTTAAGTTATTACGTAAATGACATAACACAGCTGATTTTTATCAGCTGTTTTATATTATTGAAAAAATTTAATAATTATTTTTGGCAGTTGTTGAAACTCCTTTGACGTTTTCATAGAGATCGGTTGTGTTTACATTTGGCTCCATAAAAAACTGAAAAATTTACATAATTAAAAAGAGATAAATTTAATATCGATGAAAAATAAAATCAATTAAAGCAATAGGATTAAGTATTACTTAATATTTGGTTGTAGTGTATTCTAAACAAGGCGAAAGTGAGAAAAATAAAAAGATCAATCGGATAATCAATCTGTAAATAATACGTCATTATTTGGAATTTCATTGATGGGACCGCACAATAGTAATAAGGTCAGTACATATAAATATAAAAATTAAGATAACAAAATCTCACATAAATGAAGTATATAGTCTAGTCCAATCATAAAGAAAAGAAATTAGAGTGAAAAAAAATTTAAGAACATTGGACATATGAGACATATTTATTGTTTGGAAATTAACACATCATCATATTGCTGTCAAAAGCAAATATAAACAAATATTTAATTTAATTCAGCATTAAACCTGTAACAACTGCCATTACAAAATAATTATTATTTAATTTAGTAGAGCTTTTATATGCAATTGAAACGTAAATTACATTGCATAACGTCAGGCACTAAAATAAAATTCTAGCAAATACAACAACTACAGTAAAGGAAACCATAAATATAGTTAATAATAAAACCTAATTTTCAACTATACAAATAAATTTAATTGCATTAATTTAGGATATAGGAATTTGCTAAGCATAATAATATAATTAAATGAGTCCTGGTTCTGAAAGCGACGAAGTATTTGAAGACACAGAAATAATAGAAATATCAACAAAACGGGAAAGATCTGAAGCATTCTCAGACGCCTCAAGTGAAAGCCCAGGAAAGAACACGCCAAAAAAATCAAAGAGTGATATGGCTTCACCCATAACACTAGAAATAATGCAAGGGCTGCTTGCCCCTATTAATGCAAAATTAGATATATTGGATATAATTGATGGAAACATTAAAGAAATAATGAAAGAAAATGAGATTCTAAAAGCAACAGTAGCAGAACAGGATAAAAAAATCGTAATGTTGGTGAATGAGATAGATAAATTAAAAATGAGCAACCAGAAAAAGAATCTAATATTTCGAAATGTGGTTATAGAGAAAAATGAGGATTTTGAAATAAAAATTGAAAATGTAATTAAAAATGTTTTAAAAATTGAAACTGCATTGCCAATAGAAAAGGTTGTGAATTTGAGGAAAAACTACATAAGCGAGAAAAAAGTAAACATACTAGTGGAGTTTCAGTCCATAAGATCCATAAACAACATTATGAAAAACACGAAATTACTAAAAAATTCTGGAATTTCTATAAGTAGGGATTTACCTTTAGCATATCAAATATCCCATAATAAATTATTGGCCATCAGAAAAGAAATTCTTAAAAACGATCAAAATAAAAAAGTCAAATGTATCGAATGGCCACATGTATATCGAAAATATAAAATTTAAATGGAATGTGGATAAAGGTCTAGTTTATGAGATAAAACGCAACGGTAAACTTTATGAGGAAAATGGAGCTGAGAAAATCAAAGGTTTACTTGCTATAGATGTGGAAGAAAAAATTAACAACTAGGAGCCGTCTGTTTAAATAATAATAATAATAATAATTATAATAATAATAATAATAATAAAAATAATAATAATAATAATAATAATAATAATAATAATTATAATAATAGTTATAATAATAATATCAATAGCAATAACTATAACATGAATAAATACAACGATAGTAATAATAGCACAAATAATAGAAACATTAATGAAAATAAGGATAAAAAGAGTAATAAAATTACACTAGAAATACTGAGCTATAATGTGGCAGGACTATCAAGTAAAAAAATATACGGTGAATTCTTTGCATATATTAGAAAGTTCTATGTATTCTTCTTATTGGAAACATTTGTAATAGAAAGTAAAATAAATGAGTTTAAAAGTTACTTCCATACACATGATGTATATTTTATACCAGCATAAAAGCAAAATATTGGTAGACCCAAAGAAGGATATATATTCCTCTACATTTATAAACAGCAACGGTTCATCGGTAATCGATTTATGTATGGTAAAAGGAAATTGGGAAGGAATTTTAGAAGAAATAGAAATAAAGGCTAAAAATTACACGGAACATATGCCAATTGTTGCTAAAATCAGTACGCAGGAGCCCGAATATGAAAAAATAAAGCTATTACCAAAAATAAAGTGGAATGAAAACTACAAGACTCAATATCAAATAAAAGTGAGAGAAAAAAGTAGAGAAATAGAAATTGAAAATAGATCAGTTTTGGAAATTGGTACAAGCCTGAAAGAATGCATTATAAACTCAATCACGAACAAAACTAAAAATAAAATAATATTTAAAGAAAAATGGTTTGATTGGAACTGTTGGAAAGCGAGAAAAGAATCTTTTCAATGCCTCAGAAAGTATAAAAAATCCGCAACAGTGAATAATCGAGTATTATATGTTGAAAAAAACCGTATATTTAAAGAGATTTGTATTCAAACAAAAAATAAATAAAACCTTAACCTCGCTATGAGTCTAGTAAAAGCCAAAGATCCGTCGACTCTATGGAGTAAAATAAATAAATTAAAAGGAAGAATACCAATAATGGGTAAATCACTGTGTGTACAACAGTTAGCAGAGTATTTTTCTGTTCAACTGAACCCACCTAACTCTGCGCCATCAATACAATATGCAGTACCATGCTTACAATCAGATATCTTGGATCCAGATTTCACCATTAATGAATTAATCGCTACGTTATACAAAATGGAAAACAATAAAGCGCCGGGAGAGGACAGACTACCAGCTGAATTTATAAAAAATGCACCACGCGAGTATCTACAAAAAATGGTAAGTTTCTTCAATAAAATATACAGTGAGGCGGTAATACCAACTGATTTCCATCAATCAATCTTGTGCCCAATATATAAAAAAGGTAATCCAGATAAAGCCTCAAACTATAGAGCTATTACGTTCTCGAATTCTATTAGTAAAGTCTTCTGTGGATTGCTATTGAAGCGCTTACAAGAACTTATACAGGGAAAAAATATAATATCGAAATTCCAAGCTGGATTTAGATCAAACTATGGAACTCACGATCATATATATACCTTAACCAACATTATAAAATTAAGACAGTTAAAAAATAAGAAAGTATATGCTTTCTTCATTGATTTAAAATCAGCGTTCGATCACATAGATAGGAATGCATTGATATATAAACTTAGTGAACGCGGTATCTCACATAAATTCATACAGATAATAAAAGCAATTTATTCAGAGACGAGAACTAACGTGTGGAATGGTACCGAACTTTCGGAAGAAATCACTACGACTATAGGCCTTAGACAAGGATGCATCCTAAGTCCAACACTGTTCTCGATATTTATTGATGATATAGTAAACTCGCTCACTGGCGGAATACAAATAATGGAGCTTATCATAAAATTTTTAATGTACGCTGACGATATGGTCATATTGGCCGAAACACCGGAATCACTACAGCTAATGATAAGTAAATTAAGGCAATACTTTAATAAGTGGAATTTGATAATAAACCTTGATAAATCTAAGATAATGATATTTAAATCGGAGTTATTTTAACACTAAAACTAAGTTTGCAGAAACATTTAGAGCAAAGATACAATCAGGCAGTGGCCGCACTAAATAGTACCTGGAAAAATATTCTTGGAAATGATAATATAGCACACTCAGTTAAATACAAGATCTTCCAAACAGTTACGAGGTCTATTATGTGCTATGCAGCACAAACTTGGGGATATATGTACTTCGACATTGTAGAAAAAATACAAAGATATTTTATAAAAAGAATATTTAAATTACCTAAACATTCTCCAGATTATATGATTTTTGTTGAAACTGGTTTAGCTCCTTTGTATTTGTACACATTAAAACTGAATATAGATTACGTAATCAATACTATGTAACATGATAACGATAGATTGACACGTCAAATAACAAACATCATACATCAGAAAAACGAATTTCACTTTAAACGATGGAGACAGCTAGCTGAGGAACATGATATGGAACTAATTTTAAATGAATATGATAGAGATAGCTGGAAAAAGCAATTATACGAACTGATAAAAAAATAGACGATGATTACAGAAAACAATATCTATCTAAAGCAAGAACATCTAACCACAGACATATCTATATAAATTTGAAACACGAACTAAGGGAGAATAACTATTTTAATGAAAAATACTCCGTAAACAAAATAGCTGCTATATTCAAAATTAGAGGAGAGCTGTTGATATTAAATTATTCGCCACATATTAACACTGAAACATCACTATCTACACTCTGTAACTTAAATAAAGAAGAAAATAGTCTACATTTCCTGATAGAATGTCCAATCTTTAAAGATTAAGAAAACTTTATTTTAATAAAAATTTACTATCCGATGATGAAGGTATGGCAATACTTAATAGAGAAGATTGGGAAAAACTGGCTGGTTACACAACGGAAGCTATGAAATATCGCAAATTAATAGTTAAAGAATTTAGTTAACAGTAATACTCTAAAATAATAATAATAAATAAAAAAATAAAAAAAACAACAACAATAATAAATTAAATAAAGTAAATATTAATAATAATAATAACTAAAAACAATAATAATCCAACTAAAAGTTTAAGATACGAAATAAAAACTATAAACTAATAAATATGTAAATATGAAAGAAAAAGCTAAATAATAAAAGTAAACTTAATATGGAACCACTAAAACAGACGGCTGGAAGCCAATGTAATTTAGTATTTGTTCTAATTTAATAAATATTACATAATACATAATAATAATAAATAATAAAGATTATGTACTAATAATAATGATAATATGTATATATTAAATAATAATCTCTGTAATTAAATTTGAATTAATAAAATACTATTTTGAATTGAATTGAATTGAAAAGTGAAAAATTTAAATTAAAACTTATTATTAAAATTATTAAAATTTATTATTAAATAATTACTTATTATTAAATTTGTAGCACCATCAATTTTTGAAATTATTTGATAATGAAATTAGTTGTCAAATTCCTGCGTTGGCAACTTTACGCGCGTTGAAAGTTCAATTTATTGAACTTCTGCGTTTGCGCTGTGAATGTTTGCGTTGAGATGAACTATAGTCCCATACATTTTATATAGGTTGAAGTTGAATATTTTTCTGACAGTACGCTGTAGCTACGTTGCCATTGCGTATGTTGAGACTAACTCTGTGCTTTGGTTATGTATTTTGCGTTGATTCTGCTCGGACTATAACCCCTCAAACAAGCTCGACGCGACGGACGCTACGAAGACGGATTCAAATGTCGAAAATAAGTTAAAATGTATAGGAATATATGAAAGTGAGCAAACTCACGACGGACGCGACGGACGCAAGTCGCAAAAGTTCAATCGATTTCAACTTTTGACGGACACGACGGACACAAAATAGGTACTTTTCAAAATTTTGAATTAAAATAAGTTTATTTAACATTTCAAAAAAAATTTGAGTGTATTATTAGTGTGAAAAATTAATTTAAAGTATAAGTAGATAGTTTTGATTACAAAAAAAAAAAAAATGTTTATAAACTGTTATTGAAGAATATGTCTCAACCGTCGAGTTTGCTCCATTGGAAATTTTTATGCGTTTCTTGTCCTTCCGTTGCGTCCGTCGCGTCCGTCGTCAGTCGAGCTTGTTTGAACCATAAGGTTGCAATCGGTCAAGGTGTAATTTATATTTTTTATTTAATTAATATATATTTATTTTAAGTTTGATGTGAATTAAGATGAATTCCTTACGTATTTAAAATGATATAATATTACTTTTAAAACAAATAAAAGAATGTGAAATATTTTGTAAGTTTAATAATATTCCAAATTTTAAGCAAAGCAAGAAAATGTATTGAATACATTGGCAGTGCATTAATATAATTTTTTGGACTATCTAGTATCTACCAAAATCCAGTGTTGTGTATACAAGTTATAATATCCAAAGTAGATAATCATCACAATTAATTTGGAAAAGTACAAATAATCAAATCAGGTAATTAAGTTAAAAATAATATGTCCATATAATATACTTACAAACGGACTTTTATATTCAATGTACTCCTACTCTTATGAATTTACATGTAGGGAATCTATCGCCAAATAACATTTGAATCTGTTGTCTATAATTGATAATTAAGTAAAAAAATTATATGTACTTATAATTAAACTCGCAAAAATAAATAAATCTGCCCATCTATATTATAATAAAAGCTGATAACTTAGGGAACATATAATTAGTGGTTATGCCTAACAGTGATTTGTAATTCATAGTACCCTTTGTAACAAACAGTGATATAGGTACATTACATAAATATACGTTAAAACTTTAACATCTGAATTTCTTAATAAATAACATTAAATTCTTAGCAACATGTTGCGAGTAATATTTTAGGTGAAATGCATTAGATAACAATTGTTTTAGTTATAGGAGTTCTAGCTAGGGCTAGGGAACATGAAAAATGTTTGAACATTTAAGCATGAACCTACTGAATTATTTACTGATTTCAAATATAGATTAACTATCTAGATAGATTAGATTAATCTATATGTCAAATTTCTTTCAAATCGGATAATAATTACTATATACCCTAGGACACAAGAAATATTTTAATTAAATTTTGTACACAGGCCCGCTTGGCTTTCTCGGTTGATGCTTGATAAAGTTTGAATCAGATTTTAATAAAATAGTATATATATATCAGATTTGTTATAATACTTGTTTTGGTTCTCTGATTTTTTTTGTACCTTAATTTGTTAATATTATTTTCTACCTTAAATCATCAGAATTGTTCCATTTTCTGCGTTCAAACATTAATATTAGTAATATAATTTTGTTCGCCATCCACTTTCTTTTTCTTCGCACCCTTGTTTTGGCAAGATAATTTATCTATGTACGATTTTTTGCTAATAGGGTAATAGTAGTTTAAAAACTGCCATATCTTTTTGATATTCATTATTTTAGTATTGGTTTCATCTAATTATCCTTTTCCGATGCTAATTATCCTTTTCGTTGTTGGTGGATATTGCAAATCTGGTTTAGTGATGAATTTATTCTTTCCTAATTTTTTAAATGCAATTTTGATTTTAACTGATAATAGTACGGGATATGGAGGCATTTCGAAAACGCTGGCTGATAATTATAAGTATGAAATAATTTTGATTGCGAATAATTGTGTTATCTTTGTTTCTATGAGATGTCATGAATAAAGCATTATCGGTGGTATTTGAAATCTAGTGTTTATAATTGATAATCTGTTGCCTATACCAAATTCCAACAATTTCTCATCTCTTTTATTTCTCATGCAAAGTTCGAATTTCTCTACTATGTTGCTAACTTCTGTTCGTCCTACTTTATCATTAAAGTTACTAAGTTGTTCTCTTGTTGATCTTTATCGGGTCGGTTGTGTTTTTGTGATTTTTTTTTTTTACTAATTAAATTTATTTAATTTGCATGTGATTAATTTATTTTAATTTAATCTAAATAATTTGTTTTATTTTGTGCATATTTATTTATATATTTTTTTTTTGATTTCTGCCTGCTTTTTAATTAATTTAAAAGAAATATTTAATATTACATTTTTTCTTGAAAAATAACAAAAAAAAAAAAAACTTATTGTTTTCTAGTGACGTAGTGTTACAGTTTTGTTTTAACTCGATATATATTTTTCAAGAGAATTTAATTTATTGTGTTCTTTTTTTGTTGTTGTTTTTGGTCTGTTACTAATTGCAATATCATATGGTCGTATTTGTTTAAAAATTGTGAGTATTATTTATAATTTTATTGTTGCTGTCTTTTTAATTATTTTTTGGGTCAAAGTCAAATTTCCAAATTTATTCTTTCTTTTGACCGACTGACTGCCATTTTACCTAATTTATAAATTTTTTTAAGTGTTTATTTATTCAAACATTATAATTATTTTAAATTTATAATTTTGAAGTACATTTTGTTTAATATGGAATCGGTTATTTGTTGTATTTGTAATACTGCCATTGATACTTCTAAGATAGTTAAATTAGGAGGCGATTGTTTCAAAAATTTTAATTTTATTTGGGCAGATTGTAAATCCACCAATTTTTGTGGACTTATACAAAAAAATAATATAATGGAAGATTTTTCTGCTAATATAACCTCTATCAAGAGCATTGTTGAAAATAATTGTGAATTTTCATATAACTTCCAACGAAAATTTGATTTGCTTCAGAAGCACATTACTGATTTGAGTGGTGAGGTGGAAAATATTAGTAATAATATTAACTCAAATACTCAGATTATGAACCGTGTTTTATTCGGTAATGAAAAGAATTTTCCGAAGATTCTCAAATTGTTTTCAAAACTTAAAAACATTGATTTATCATTTATTGATAATTTTAAAGATAAATTAGACTTGATCCAACGTGAAATTTTTACAAACTCTCAAAATTATTCGCTGGCTCGTGACTATATTAATATTAATACTGTCAAACTCAATAATTTTGAAAAAGTAGTTGATACTAACATTGAGTCGATATTGAAATCAATCAGTAAACTTTCTACTGATTTCAATAATGCCAATTCAGCGCAAGATACACATTTTGATGAAATTATAATTAATTTCGAACGCGTCGAAACTGAATTGACATCAACAAACAAAATCGTTAGCGAACTTTTGGCCAAGTCAATTATTTATCACCAACCTGATCAAACATCAACTACTGAGCAATTGGTTGTTCAAATTCTATCTGATACATCGAGTAATGTTATTCCTAAAAACTCTGTTATTAATAACTTAATGGACGAGTTATCATCCTCAGAACAGAGTGTTAATAACATTGCTACCGCTCAGCAGTCAACATCAGGTATTTCGAATGTTATAAGTGGTACTTTAAGTGCAATTGATGCTAATAATAATAATAGTGTATGGTAAATATACCTAATGGTATGGTAAATATACCTAGCGGTAAAATAAAAAAGGCGGGAAAAAAAACTAGAAAATCTAGAGCTAAAAAAAATAATAATTTTAATACTATTAGTATTACAAATTCCAATAATAATAGTGCATTTACTAATAATAACACTATTTGTCCATCCTCATTAGATTCTTCTGTGTCGTTAGAACCATTATCACCTCCTCCTACTTTACATGTTGTTTCGCGTCCTTAAATTATTTTTAGTTCACGGTTCCACCCAGAAACTACGTCTGAAGCAGTTCTAACATTTATAAAAAATAGTTTTATAAATATTAATATAGATCATATTAAATGCCATAAAATTAGTAAACAAGATGCTCATGTTGCGTCATTTAAGATAACCGTTCCTGCAGAATACTTTTCCGTGCTATTGAAATCTGATTCGTGGCCTAGCGGTATATTTATTAAGGAATTTACATCATCTCGAGCACCGGGTTCTATAATTCATTTAAATACTCCGGTTTCGGTGCCAAAAAACTAAAGTGCTTGTCCCTTTATTATCAAAATGTAAGGGGACTTCGAACTAAAGCGACTGAAATTTTTTTAAAATCGCAAATGCTTCCTTTCGACATTTTCGCTTTAACTGAAACTAATTTAACTGATTCCTTCCGCGACAATGAACTTTTTACTTCAGACTTTAGCGTCTTTCGGAAAGATGGGTTTAATTCTTCAGGGCGAGGGGTTCTTATTGCGGTTCGTTCTAATCTTGATGCTTCCTTTTTCAATATTCCTAATACTATTAATGTTGAATTAATATGTGTTAGAATTTCTGTTAGTCGTCGTCTCGTAGTATTTATGTGTTAAATTGTTATATTCATCCTGTTAGTCCCATTGAATGTTACCAACTTTTCTTAAATGCTGTCGATTTCTTGCATTGTACTATGGATGATTGCGATGATCTGTTGATTATTGGTGATTTTAATTTTCCTAGGCTGGTTTGGGTTGAATCGGATGATGAATCATATTACGTTGCTTCTAATGCAACTTCGTTAGTTGAAACATCATTTATTGATAATAAAAATTATCAGCTGATATTTTGACAAGAAATTTCGTCGGCTGAGTTTTGAAAAGATCCATACGACATCAACTCAGTTTCGACTTAAATTTATCTAATTATCAAAAAAAAGTGCACACAGTAATATAATTTTAATTTTTACGATTAGTAAAAACTTTTTATCAGATTTAATTATGCTCCTATCCATATATTCAAGTACCTAATTCAATAGTCAATAAATGTGAAAATGGCATATGAGGTTTTTAAGAATTCGGTAGACGATTTGATTTTGACAGGTTGGTGAGCAGAAGAAAAGGAAGTAATTTTTTCATGGCTTCATAAACATTTTTTTGATATATGAAATTTATTATGAGTTAAAAAGAGATGGAACATTTATGCTCCCTCCATATTACATTTATGTAATATTTTCTAATTCGTTGTGTTAAAATATCCCTCCAGGAATAAAGGCTCTGGCCCAATAGAGCATGAAATGCTGCGTTTTCATGCCAGAATGAAAATTTGACGTTGACGTTTCAAAAAACGCAGCATGGAATGCTAGATATGGCCAAGTGCTGATGCTGCTTTTGACATTTGTTTTTATGTTTTTGAGTTGTGTTGCGTTGTTGAGAATTTTTTAAGTGTTAAATATATACAATATGATATTAAATAAAAGAAAAATTATAAAAATAAGGAAAATTGTTGCATTGGTATATACATATACAACTAACATTGTCTACAAACAATTAAAAAAAATTACGCATACCGTAAGCTCACCAGGCAAGGTTTGCCAAATTTGTTCTTTTTTTGCCATATTTTTATAGTTTCTATTTCGTTTATTCCATAAACGTTTGCTGCATATTCCTTATGGTAGAGATAGTCTCAACATACGCAACGACAACGCGCTCCAGCGCAACATTCACAACGGCGTAACAGATAATCTCAAAGTTAAGTTATTACGTAAATGACATAACACAGCTGATTTTTATCAGCTGTTTTATATTATTGAAAAAATTTAATAATTATTTTTGGCAGTTGTTGAAACTCCTTTGACGTTTTCATAGAGATCGGTTGTGTTTACATTTGGCTCCATAAAAAACTGAAAAATTTACATAATTAAAAAGAGATAAATTTAATATCGATGAAAAATAAAATCAATTAAAGCAATAGGATTAAGTATTACTTAATATTTGGTTGTAGTGTATTCTAAACAAGGCGAAAGTGAGAAAAATAAAAAGATCAATCGGATAATCAATCTGTAAATAATACGTCATTATTTGGAATTTCATTGATGGGACCGCACAATAGTAATAAGGTCAGTACATATAAATATAAAAATTAAGATAACAAAATCTCACATAAATGAAGTATATAGTCTAGTCCAATCATAAAGAAAAGAAATTAGAGTGAAAAAAAATTTAAGAACATTGGACATATGAGACATATTTATTGTTTGGAAATTAACACATCATCATATTGCTGTCAAAAGCAAATATAAACAAATATTTAATTTAATTCAGCATTAAACCTGTAACAACTGCCATTACAAAATAATTATTATTTAATTTAGTAGAGCTTTTAAATGCAATTGAAACGTAAATTAAATTGCATAACGTCAGACACTAAAATAAAATTCTAGCAAATACAACAACTACAGTAAAGGAAACCATAAATATAGTTAATAATAAAACCTAATTTTCAACTATACAAATAAATTTAATTGCATTAATTTAGGATATAGGAATTTGCTAAGCATAATAATATAATTAAATGAGTCCTGGTTCTGAAAGCGACGAAGTATTTGAAGACACAGAAATAATAGAAATATCAACAAAACGGGAAAGATCTGAAGCATTCTCAGACGCCTCAAGTGAAAGCCCAGGAAAGAACACGCCAAAAAAATCAAAGAGTGATATGGCTTCACCCATAACACTAGAAATAATGCAAGGGCTGCTTGCCCCTATTAATGCAAAATTAGATATATTGGATATAATTGATGGAAACATTAAAGAAATAATGAAAGAAAATGAGATTCTAAAAGCAACAGTAGCAGAACAGGATAAAAAAATCGTAATGTTGGTGAATGAGATAGATAAATTAAAAATGAGCAACCAGAAAAAGAATCTAATATTTCGAAATGTGGTTATAGAGAAAAATGAGGATTTTGAAATAAAAATTGAAAATGTAATTAAAAATGTTTTAAAAATTGAAACTGCATTGCCAATAGAAAAGGTTGTGAATTTGAGGAAAAACTACATAAGCGAGAAAAAAGTAAACATACTAGTGGAGTTTCAGTCCATAAGATCCATAAACAACATTATGAAAAACACGAAATTACTAAAAAATTCTGGAATTTCTATAAGTAGGGATTTACCTTTAGCATATCAAATATCCCATAATAAATTATTGGCCATCAGAAAAGAAATTCTTAAAAACGATCAAAATAAAAAAGTCAAATGTATCGAATGGCCACATGTATATCGAAAATATAAAATTTAAATGGAATGTGGATAAAGGTCTAGTTTATGAGATAAAACGCAACGGTAAACTTTATGAGGAAAATGGAGCTGAGAAAATCAAAGGTTTACTTGCTATAGATGTGGAAGAAAAAATTAACAACTAGGAGCCGTCTGTTTAAATAATAATAATAATAATAATTATAATAATAATAATAATAATAAAAATAATAATAATAATAATAATAATAATAATAATAATTATAATAATAGTTATAATAATAATATCAATAGCAATAACTATAACATGAATAAATACAACGATAGTAATAATAGCACAAATAATAGAAACATTAATGAAAATAAGGATAAAAAGAGTAATAAAATTACACTAGAAATACTGAGCTATAATGTGGCAGGACTATCAAGTAAAAAAATATACGGTGAATTCTTTGCATATATTAGAAAGTTCTATGTATTCTTCTTATTGGAAACATTTGTAATAGAAAGTAAAATAAATGAGTTTAAAAGTTACTTCCATACACATGATGTATATTTTATACCAGCATAAAAGCAAAATATTGGTAGACCCAAAGAAGGATATATATTCGGTATATTAAAATGTAATAGAAGAACAGAAATAAAATTTCAATTAATGATAAAATGTTGGTAGAAATGAAAATTCATAATAAAACGTATTATATTGTACCAGTATATATTAACTATACTAATTGGAATGAGGAGTTTAAAAAATTAAAATTGTATTTGGAACTGCTGGATAAAAATAACGTTATGGTAATAGGAGACTTTAATGCGAGAACAGGTGTAATGAATAGCGAAAATGGAGATTTTATAGTTAGAAATGTAAGAAGATCTAAAGATAAAAAAGTAGACACAAAAGGCAAATTGTTAGTAGAAATGTGTAATAAACTTGGGTATTACGTAACGAATGGATGCACAAAAGGAGATGAAGTGGGAGAATCTACATTTATAAACAGCAACGGTTCATCGGTAATCGATTTATGTATGGTAAAAGGAAATTGGGAAGGAATTTTAGAAGAAATAGAAATAAAGGCTAAAAATTACACGGAACATATGCCAATTGTTGCTAAAATCAGTACGCAGGAGCCCGAATATGAAAAAATAAAGCTATTACCAAAAATAAAGTGGAATGAAAACTACAAGACTCAATATCAAATAAAAGTGAGAGAAAAAAGTAGAGAAATAGAAATTGAAAATAGATCAGTTTTGGAAATTGGTACAAGCCTGAAAGAATGCATTATAAACTCAATCACGAACAAAACTAAAAATAAAATAATATTTAAAGAAAAATGGTTTGATTGGAACTGTTGGAAAGCGAGAAAAGAATCTTTTCAATGCCTCAGAAAGTATAAAAAATCCGCAACAGTGAATAATCGAGTATTATATGTTGAAAAAAACCGTATATTTAAAGAGATTTGTATTCAAACAAAAAATAAATAAAACCTTAACCTCGCTATGAGTCTAGTAAAAGCCAAAGATCCGTCGACTCTATGGAGTAAAATAAATAAATTAAAAGGAAGAATACCAATAATGGGTAAATCACTGTGTGTACAACAGTTAGCAGAGTATTTTTCTGTTCAACTGAACCCACCTAACTCTGCGCCATCAATACAATATGCAGTACCATGCTTACAATCAGATATCTTGGATCCAGATTTCACCATTAATGAATTAATCGCTACGTTATACAAAATGGAAAACAATAAAGCGCCGGGAGAGGACAGACTACCAGCTGAATTTATAAAAAATGCACCACGCGAGTATCTACAAAAAAAGGTAAGTTTCTTCAATAAAATATACAGTGAGGCGGTAATACCAACTGATTTCCATCAATCAATCTTGTGCCCAATATATAAAAAAGGTAATCCAGATAAAGCCTCAAACTATAGAGCTATTGCGTTCTCGAATTCTATTAGTAAAGTCTTCTGTGGATTGCTATTGAAGCGCTTACAAGAACTTATACAGGGAAAAAATATAATATCGAAATTCCAAGCTGGATTTAGATCAAACTATGGAACTCACGATCATATATATACCTTAACCAACATTATAAAATTAAGACAGTTAAAAAATAAGAAAGTATATGCTTTCTTCATTGATTTAAAATCAGCGTTCGATCACATAGATAGGAATGCATTGATATATAAACTTAGTGAACGCGGTATCTCACATAAATTCATACAGATAATAAAAGCAATTTATTCAGAGACGAGAACTAACGTGTGGAATGGTACCGAACTTTCGGAAGAAATCACTACGACTATAGGCCTTAGACAAGGATGCATCCTAAGTCCAACACTGTTCTCGATATTTATTGATGATATAGTAAACTCGCTCACTGGCGGAATACAAATAATGGAGCTTATCATAAAAATTTTAATGTACGCTGACGATATGGTCATATTGGCCGAAACACCGGAATCACTACAGCTAATGATAAGTAAATTAAGGCAATACTTTAATAAGTGGAATTTGATAATAAACCTTGATAAATCTAAGATAATGATATTTAAATCGGAGTTATTTTAACACTAAAACTAAGTTTGCAGAAACATTTAGAGCAAAGATACAATCAGGCAGTGGCCGCACTAAATAGTACCTGGAAAAATATTCTTGGAAATGATAATATAGCACACTCAGTTAAATACAAGATCTTCCAAACAGTTACGAGGTCTATTATGTGCTATGCAGCACAAACTTGGGGATATATGTACTTCGACATTGTAGAAAAAATACAAAGATATTTTATAAAAAGAATATTTAAATTACCTAAACATTCTCCAGATTATATGATTTTTGTTGAAACTGGTTTAGCTCCTTTGTATTTGTACACATTAAAACTGAATATAGATTACGTAATCAATACTATGTAACATGATAACGATAGATTGACACGTCAAATAACAAACATCATACATCAGAAAAACGAATTTCACTTTAAACGATGGAGACAGCTAGCTGAGGAACATGATATGGAACTAATTTTAAATGAATATGATAGAGATAGCTGGAAAAAGCAATTATACGAACTGATAAAAAAATAGACGATGATTACAGAAAACAATATCTATCTAAAGCAAGAACATCTAACCACAGACATATCTATATAAATTTGAAACACGAACTAAGGGAGAATAACTATTTTAATGAAAAATACTCCGTAAACAAAATAGCTGCTATATTCAAAATTAGAGGAGAGCTGTTGATATTAAATTATTCGCCACATATTAACACTGAAACATCACTATCTACACTCTGTAACTTAAATAAAGAAGAAAATAGTCTACATTTCCTGATAGAATGTCCAATCTTTAAAGATTAAGAAAACTTTATTTTAATAAAAATTTACTATCCGATGATGAAGGTATGGCAATACTTAATAGAGAAGATTGGGAAAAACTGGCTGGTTACACAACGGAAGCTATGAAATATCGCAAATTAATAGTTAAAGAATTTAGTTAACAGTAATACTCTAAAATAATAATAATAAATAAAAAAATAAAAAAAACAACAACAATAATAAATTAAATAAAGTAAATATTAATAATAATAATAACTAAAAACAATAATAATCCAACTAAAAGTTTAAGATACGAAATAAAAACTATAAACTAATAAATATGTAAATATGAAAGAAAAAGCTAAATAATAAAAGTAAACTTAATATGGAACCACTAAAACAGACGGCTGGAAGCCAATGTAATTTAGTATTTGTTCTAATTTAATAAATATTACATAATACATAATAATAATAAATAATAAAGATTATGTACTAATAATAATGATAATATGTATATATTAAATAATAATCTCTGTAATTAAATTTGAATTAATAAAATACTATTTTGAATTGAATTGAATTGAAAAGTGAAAAATTTAAATTAAAACTTATTATTAAAATTATTAAAATTTATTATTAAATAATTACTTATTATTAAATTTGTAGCACCATCAATTTTTGAAATTATTTGATAATGAAATTAGTTGTCAAATTCCTGCGTTGGCAACTTTACGCGCGTTGAAAGTTCAATTTATTGAACTTCTGCGTTTGCGCTGTGAATGTTTGCGTTGAGATGAACTATAGTCCCATACATTTTATATAGGTTGAAGTTGAATATTTTTCTGACAGTACGCTGTAGCTACGTTGCCATTGCGTATGTTGAGACTAACTCTGTGCTTTGGTTATGTATTTTGCGTTGATTCTGCTCGGACTATAACCCCTCAAACAAGCTCGACGCGACGGACGCTACGAAGACGGATTCAAATGTCGAAAATAAGTTAAAATGTATAGGAATATATGAAAGTGAGCAAACTCACGACGGACGCGACGGACGCAAGTCGCAAAAGTTCAATCGATTTCAACTTTTGACGGACACGACGGACACAAAATAGGTACTTTTCAAAATTTTGAATTAAAATAAGTTTATTTAACATTTCAAAAAAAATTTGAGTGTATTATTAGTGTGAAAAATTAATTTAAAGTATAAGTAGATAGTTTTGATTACAAAAAAAAAAAAAATGTTTATAAACTGTTATTGAAGAATATGTCTCAACCGTCGAGTTTGCTCCATTGGAAATTTTTATGCGTTTCTTGTCCTTCCGTTGCGTCCGTCGCGTCCGTCGTCAGTCGAGCTTGTTTGAACCATAAGGTTGCAATCGGTCAAGGTGTAATTTATATTTTTTATTTAATTAATATATATTTATTTTAAGTTTGATGTGAATTAAGATGAATTCCTTACGTATTTAAAATGATATAATATTACTTTTAAAACAAATAAAAGAATGTGAAATATTTTGTAAGTTTAATAATATTCCAAATTTTAAGCAAAGCAAGAAAATGTATTGAATACATTGGCAGTGCATTAATATAATTTTTTGGACTATCTAGTATCTACCAAAATCCAGTGTTGTGTATACAAGTTATAATATCCAAAGTAGATAATCATCACAATTAATTTGGAAAAGTACAAATAATCAAATCAGGTAATTAAGTTAAAAATAATATGTCCATATAATATACTTACAAACGGACTTTTATATTCAATGTACTCCTACTCTTATGAATTTACATGTAGGGAATCTATCGCCAAATAACATTTGAATCTGTTGTCTATAATTGATAATTAAGTAAAAAAATTATATGTACTTATAATTAAACTCGCAAAAATAAATAAATCTGCCCATCTATATTATAATAAAAGCTGATAACTTAGGGAACATATAATTAGTGGTTATGCCTAACAGTGATTTGTAATTCATAGTACCCTTTGTAACAAACAGTGATATAGGTACATTACATAAATATACGTTAAAACTTTAACATCTGAATTTCTTAATAAATAACATTAAATTCTTAGCAACATGTTGCGAGTAATATTTTAGGTGAAATGCATTAGATAACAATTGTTTTAGTTATAGGAGTTCTAGCTAGGGCTAGGGAACATGAAAAATGTTTGAACATTTAAGCATGAACCTACTGAATTATTTACTGATTTCAAATATAGATTAACTATCTAGATAGATTAGATTAATCTATATGTCAAATTTCTTTCAAATCGGATAATAATTACTATATACCCTAGGACACAAGAAATATTTTAATTAAATTTTGTACACAGGCCCGCTTGGCTTTCTCGGTTGATGCTTGATAAAGTTTGAATCAGATTTTAATAAAATAGTATATATATATCAGATTTGTTATAATACTTGTTTTGGTTCTCTGATTTTTTTTGTACCTTAATTTGTTAATATTATTTTCTACCTTAAATCATCAGAATTGTTCCATTTTCTGCGTTCAAACATTAATATTAGTAATATAATTTTGTTCGCCATCCACTTTCTTTTTCTTCGCACCCTTGTTTTGGCAAGATAATTTATCTATGTACGATTTTTTGCTAATAGGGTAATAGTAGTTTAAAAACTGCCATATCTTTTTGATATTCATTATTTTAGTATTGGTTTCATCTAATTATCCTTTTCCGATGCTAATTATCCTTTTCGTTGTTGGTGGATATTGCAAATCTGGTTTAGTGATGAATTTATTCTTTCCTAATTTTTTAAATGCAATTTTGATTTTAACTGATAATAGTACGGGATATGGAGGCATTTCGAAAACGCTGGCTGATAATTATAAGTATGAAATAATTTTGATTGCGAATAATTGTGTTATCTTTGTTTCTATGAGATGTCATGAATAAAGCATTATCGGTGGTATTTGAAATCTAGTGTTTATAATTGATAATCTGTTGCCTATACCAAATTCCAACAATTTCTCATCTCTTTTATTTCTCATGCAAAGTTCGAATTTCTCTACTATGTTGCTAACTTCTGTTCGTCCTACTTTATCATTAAAGTTACTAAGTTGTTCTCTTGTTGATCTTTATCGGGTCGGTTGTGTTTTTGTGATTTTTTTTTTTTACTAATTAAATTTATTTAATTTGCATGTGATTAATTTATTTTAATTTAATCTAAATAATTTGTTTTATTTTGTGCATATTTATTTATATATTTTTTTTTTGATTTCTGCCTGCTTTTTAATTAATTTAAAAGAAATATTTAATATTACATTTTTTCTTGAAAAATAACAAAAAAAAAAAAAACTTATTGTTTTCTAGTGACGTAGTGTTACAGTTTTGTTTTAACTCGATATATATTTTTCAAGAGAATTTAATTTATTGTGTTCTTTTTTTGTTGTTGTTTTTGGTCTGTTACTAATTGCAATATCATATGGTCGTATTTGTTTAAAAATTGTGAGTATTATTTATAATTTTATTGTTGCTGTCTTTTTAATTATTTTTTGGGTCAAAGTCAAATTTCCAAATTTATTCTTTCTTTTGACCGACTGACTGCCATTTTACCTAATTTATAAATTTTTTTAAGTGTTTATTTATTCAAACATTATAATTATTTTAAATTTATAATTTTGAAGTACATTTTGTTTAATATGGAATCGGTTATTTGTTGTATTTGTAATACTGCCATTGATACTTCTAAGATAGTTAAATTAGGAGGCGATTGTTTCAAAAATTTTAATTTTATTTGGGCAGATTGTAAATCCACCAATTTTTGTGGACTTATACAAAAAAATAATATAATGGAAGATTTTTCTGCTAATATAACCTCTATCAAGAGCATTGTTGAAAATAATTGTGAATTTTCATATAACTTCCAACGAAAATTTGATTTGCTTCAGAAGCACATTACTGATTTGAGTGGTGAGGTGGAAAATATTAGTAATAATATTAACTCAAATACTCAGATTATGAACCGTGTTTTATTCGGTAATGAAAAGAATTTTCCGAAGATTCTCAAATTGTTTTCAAAACTTAAAAACATTGATTTATCATTTATTGATAATTTTAAAGATAAATTAGACTTGATCCAACGTGAAATTTTTACAAACTCTCAAAATTATTCGCTGGCTCGTGACTATATTAATATTAATACTGTCAAACTCAATAATTTTGAAAAAGTAGTTGATACTAACATTGAGTCGATATTGAAATCAATCAGTAAACTTTCTACTGATTTCAATAATGCCAATTCAGCGCAAGATACACATTTTGATGAAATTATAATTAATTTCGAACGCGTCGAAACTGAATTGACATCAACAAACAAAATCGTTAGCGAACTTTTGGCCAAGTCAATTATTTATCACCAACCTGATCAAACATCAACTACTGAGCAATTGGTTGTTCAAATTCTATCTGATACATCGAGTAATGTTATTCCTAAAAACTCTGTTATTAATAACTTAATGGACGAGTTATCATCCTCAGAACAGAGTGTTAATAACATTGCTACCGCTCAGCAGTCAACATCAGGTATTTCGAATGTTATAAGTGGTACTTTAAGTGCAATTGATGCTAATAATAATAATAGTGTATGGTAAATATACCTAATGGTATGGTAAATATACCTAGCGGTAAAATAAAAAAGGCGGGAAAAAAAACTAGAAAATCTAGAGCTAAAAAAAATAATAATTTTAATACTATTAGTATTACAAATTCCAATAATAATAGTGCATTTACTAATAATAACACTATTTGTCCATCCTCATTAGATTCTTCTGTGTCGTTAGAACCATTATCACCTCCTCCTACTTTACATGTTGTTTCGCGTCCTTAAATTATTTTTAGTTCACGGTTCCACCCAGAAACTACGTCTGAAGCAGTTCTAACATTTATAAAAAATAGTTTTATAAATATTAATATAGATCATATTAAATGCCATAAAATTAGTAAACAAGATGCTCATGTTGCGTCATTTAAGATAACCGTTCCTGCAGAATACTTTTCCGTGCTATTGAAATCTGATTCGTGGCCTAGCGGTATATTTATTAAGGAATTTACATCATCTCGAGCACCGGGTTCTATAATTCATTTAAATACTCCGGTTTCGGTGCCAAAAAACTAAAGTGCTTGTCCCTTTATTATCAAAATGTAAGGGGACTTCGAACTAAAGCGACTGAAATTTTTTTAAAATCGCAAATGCTTCCTTTCGACATTTTCGCTTTAACTGAAACTAATTTAACTGATTCCTTCCGCGACAATGAACTTTTTACTTCAGACTTTAGCGTCTTTCGGAAAGATGGGTTTAATTCTTCAGGGCGTGGGGTTCTTATTGCGGTTCGTTCTAATCTTGATGCTTCCTTTTTCAATATTCCTAATACTATTAATGTTGAATTAATATGTGTTAGAATTTCTGTTAGTCGTCGTCTCGTAGTATTTATGTGTTAAATTGTTATATTCATCCTGTTAGTCCCATTGAATGTTACCAACTTTTCTTAAATGCTGTCGATTTCTTGCATTGTACTATGGATGATTGCGATGATCTGTTGATTATTGGTGATTTTAATTTTCCTAGGCTGGTTTGGGTTGAATCGGATGATGAATCATATTACGTTGCTTCTAATGCAACTTCGTTAGTTGAAACATCATTTATTGATAATAAAAATTATCAGCTGATATTTTGACAAGAAATTTCGTCGGCTGAGTTTTGAAAAGATCCATACGACATCAACTCAGTTTCGACTTAAATTTATCTAATTATCAAAAAAAAGTGCACACAGTAATATAATTTTAATTTTTACGATTAGTAAAAACTTTTTATCAGATTTAATTATGCTCCTATCCATATATTCAAGTACCTAATTCAATAGTCAATAAATGTGAAAATGGCATATGAGGTTTTTAAGAATTCGGTAGACGATTTGATTTTGACAGGTTGGTGAGCAGAAGAAAAGGAAGTAATTTTTTCATGGCTTCATAAACATTTTTTTGATATATGAAATTTATTATGAGTTAAAAAGAGATGGAACATTTATGCTCCCTCCATATTACATTTATGTAATATTTTCTAATTCGTTGTGTTAAAATATCCCTCCAGGAATAAAGGCTCTGGCCCAATAGAGCATGAAATGCTGCGTTTTCATGCCAGAATGAAAATTTGACGTTGACGTTTCAAAAAACGCAGCATGGAATGCTAGATATGGCCAAGTGCTGATGCTGCTTTTGACATTTGTTTTTATGTTTTTGAGTTGTGTTGCGTTGTTGAGAATTTTTTAAGTGTTAAATATATACAATATGATATTAAATAAAAGAAAAATTATAAAAATAAGGAAAATTGTTGCATTGGTATATACATATACAACTAACATTGTCTACAAACAATTAAAAAAAATTACGCATACCGTAAGCTCACCAGGCAAGGTTTGCCAAATTTGTTCTTTTTTTGCCATATTTTTATAGTTTCTATTTCGTTTATTCCATAAACGTTTGCTGCATATTCCTTATGGTAGAGATAGTCTCAACATACGCAACGACAACGCGCTCCAGCGCAACATTCACAACGGCGTAACAGATAATCTCAAAGTTAAGTTATTACGTAAATGACATAACACAGCTGATTTTTATCAGCTGTTTTATATTATTGAAAAAATTTAATAATTATTTTTGGCAGTTGTTGAAACTCCTTTGACGTTTTCATAGAGATCGGTTGTGTTTACATTTGGCTCCATAAAAAACTGAAAAATTTACATAATTAAAAAGAGATAAATTTAATATCGATGAAAAATAAAATCAATTAAAGCAATAGGATTAAGTATTACTTAATATTTGGTTGTAGTGTATTCTAAACAAGGCGAAAGTGAGAAAAATAAAAAGATCAATCGGATAATCAATCTGTAAATAATACGTCATTATTTGGAATTTCATTGATGGGACCGCACAATAGTAATAAGGTCAGTACATATAAATATAAAAATTAAGATAACAAAATCTCACATAAATGAAGTATATAGTCTAGTCCAATCATAAAGAAAAGAAATTAGAGTGAAAAAAAATTTAAGAACATTGGACATATGAGACATATTTATTGTTTGGAAATTAACACATCATCATATTGCTGTCAAAAGCAAATATAAACAAATATTTAATTTAATTCAGCATTAAACCTGTAACAACTGCCATTACAAAATAATTATTATTTAATTTAGTAGAGCTTTTAAATGCAATTGAAACGTAAATTAAATTGCATAACGTCAGGCACTAAAATAAAATTCTAGCAAATACAACAACTACAGTAAAGGAAACCATAAATATAGTTAATAATAAAACCTAATTTTCAACTATACAAATAAATTTAATTGCATTAATTTAGGATATAGGAATTTGCTAAGCATAATAATATAATTAAATGAGTCCTGGTTCTGAAAGCGACGAAGTATTTGAAGACACAGAAATAATAGAAATATCAACAAAACGGGAAAGATCTGAAGCATTCTCAGACGCCTCAAGTGAAAGCCCAGGAAAGAACACGCCAAAAAAATCAAAGAGTGATATGGCTTCACCCATAACACTAGAAATAATGCAAGGGCTGCTTGCCCCTATTAATGCAAAATTAGATATATTGGATATAATTGATGGAAACATTAAAGAAATAATGAAAGAAAATGAGATTCTAAAAGCAACAGTAGCAGAACAGGATAAAAAAATCGTAATGTTGGTGAATGAGATAGATAAATTAAAAATGAGCAACCAGAAAAAGAATCTAATATTTCGAAATGTGGTTATAGAGAAAAATGAGGATTTTGAAATAAAAATTGAAAATGTAATTAAAAATGTTTTAAAAATTGAAACTGCATTGCCAATAGAAAAGGTTGTGAATTTGAGGAAAAACTACATAAGCGAGAAAAAAGTAAACATACTAGTGGAGTTTCAGTCCATAAGATCCATAAACAACATTATGAAAAACACGAAATTACTAAAAAATTCTGGAATTTCTATAAGTAGGGATTTACCTTTAGCATATCAAATATCCCATAATAAATTATTGGCCATCAGAAAAGAAATTCTTAAAAACGATCAAAATAAAAAAGTCAAATGTATCGAATGGCCACATGTATATCGAAAATATAAAATTTAAATGGAATGTGGATAAAGGTCTAGTTTATGAGATAAAACGCAACGGTAAACTTTATGAGGAAAATGGAGCTGAGAAAATCAAAGGTTTACTTGCTATAGATGTGGAAGAAAAAATTAACAACTAGGAGCCGTCTGTTTAAATAATAATAATAATAATAATTATAATAATAATAATAATAATAAAAATAATAATAATAATAATAATAATAATAATAATAATTATAATAATAGTTATAATAATAATATCAATAGCAATAACTATAACATGAATAAATACAACGATAGTAATAATAGCACAAATAATAGAAACATTAATGAAAATAAGGATAAAAAGAGTAATAAAATTACACTAGAAATACTGAGCTATAATGTGGCAGGACTATCAAGTAAAAAAATATACGGTGAATTCTTTGCATATATTAGAAAGTTCTATGTATTCTTCTTATTGGAAACATTTGTAATAGAAAGTAAAATAAATGAGTTTAAAAGTTACTTCCATACACATGATGTATATTTTATACCAGCATAAAAGCAAAATATTGGTAGACCCAAAGAAGGATATATATTCCTCTACATTTATAAACAGCAACGGTTCATCGGTAATCGATTTATGTATGGTAAAAGGAAATTGGGAAGGAATTTTAGAAGAAATAGAAATAAAGGCTAAAAATTACACGGAACATATGCCAATTGTTGCTAAAATCAGTACGCAGGAGCCCGAATATGAAAAAATAAAGCTATTACCAAAAATAAAGTGGAATGAAAACTACAAGACTCAATATCAAATAAAAGTGAGAGAAAAAAGTAGAGAAATAGAAATTGAAAATAGATCAGTTTTGGAAATTGGTACAAGCCTGAAAGAATGCATTATAAACTCAATCACGAACAAAACTAAAAATAAAATAATATTTAAAGAAAAATGGTTTGATTGGAACTGTTGGAAAGCGAGAAAAGAATCTTTTCAATGCCTCAGAAAGTATAAAAAATCCGCAACAGTGAATAATCGAGTATTATATGTTGAAAAAAACCGTATATTTAAAGAGATTTGTATTCAAACAAAAAATAAATAAAACCTTAACCTCGCTATGAGTCTAGTAAAAGCCAAAGATCCGTCGACTCTATGGAGTAAAATAAATAAATTAAAAGGAAGAATACCAATAATGGGTAAATCACTGTGTGTACAACAGTTAGCAGAGTATTTTTCTGTTCAACTGAACCCACCTAACTCTGCGCCATCAATACAATATGCAGTACCATGCTTACAATCAGATATCTTGGATCCAGATTTCACCATTAATGAATTAATCGCTACGTTATACAAAATGGAAAACAATAAAGCGCCGGGAGAGGACAGACTACCAGCTGAATTTATAAAAAATGCACCACGCGAGTATCTACAAAAAATGGTAAGTTTCTTCAATAAAATATACAGTGAGGCGGTAATACCAACTGATTTCCATCAATCAATCTTGTGCCCAATATATAAAAAAGGTAATCCAGATAAAGCCTCAAACTATAGAGCTATTACGTTCTCGAATTCTATTAGTAAAGTCTTCTGTGGATTGCTATTGAAGCGCTTACAAGAACTTATACAGGGAAAAAATATAATATCGAAATTCCAAGCTGGATTTAGATCAAACTATGGAACTCACGATCATATATATACCTTAACCAACATTATAAAATTAAGACAGTTAAAAAATAAGAAAGTATATGCTTTCTTCATTGATTTAAAATCAGCGTTCGATCACATAGATAGGAATGCATTGATATATAAACTTAGTGAACGCGGTATCTCACATAAATTCATACAGATAATAAAAGCAATTTATTCAGAGACGAGAACTAACGTGTGGAATGGTACCGAACTTTCGGAAGAAATCACTACGACTATAGGCCTTAGACAAGGATGCATCCTAAGTCCAACACTGTTCTCGATATTTATTGATGATATAGTAAACTCGCTCACTGGCGGAATACAAATAATGGAGCTTATCATAAAATTTTTAATGTACGCTGACGATATGGTCATATTGGCCGAAACACCGGAATCACTACAGCTAATGATAAGTAAATTAAGGCAATACTTTAATAAGTGGAATTTGATAATAAACCTTGATAAATCTAAGATAATGATATTTAAATCGGAGTTATTTTAACACTAAAACTAAGTTTGCAGAAACATTTAGAGCAAAGATACAATCAGGCAGTGGCCGCACTAAATAGTACCTGGAAAAATATTCTTGGAAATGATAATATAGCACACTCAGTTAAATACAAGATCTTCCAAACAGTTACGAGGTCTATTATGTGCTATGCAGCACAAACTTGGGGATATATGTACTTCGACATTGTAGAAAAAATACAAAGATATTTTATAAAAAGAATATTTAAATTACCTAAACATTCTCCAGATTATATGATTTTTGTTGAAACTGGTTTAGCTCCTTTGTATTTGTACACATTAAAACTGAATATAGATTACGTAATCAATACTATGTAACATGATAACGATAGATTGACACGTCAAATAACAAACATCATACATCAGAAAAACGAATTTCACTTTAAACGATGGAGACAGCTAGCTGAGGAACATGATATGGAACTAATTTTAAATGAATATGATAGAGATAGCTGGAAAAAGCAATTATACGAACTGATAAAAAAATAGACGATGATTACAGAAAACAATATCTATCTAAAGCAAGAACATCTAACCACAGACATATCTATATAAATTTGAAACACGAACTAAGGGAGAATAACTATTTTAATGAAAAATACTCCGTAAACAAAATAGCTGCTATATTCAAAATTAGAGGAGAGCTGTTGATATTAAATTATTCGCCACATATTAACACTGAAACATCACTATCTACACTCTGTAACTTAAATAAAGAAGAAAATAGTCTACATTTCCTGATAGAATGTCCAATCTTTAAAGATTAAGAAAACTTTATTTTAATAAAAATTTACTATCCGATGATGAAGGTATGGCAATACTTAATAGAGAAGATTGGGAAAAACTGGCTGGTTACACAACGGAAGCTATGAAATATCGCAAATTAATAGTTAAAGAATTTAGTTAACAGTAATACTCTAAAATAATAATAATAAATAAAAAAATAAAAAAAACAACAACAATAATAAATTAAATAAAGTAAATATTAATAATAATAATAACTAAAAACAATAATAATCCAACTAAAAGTTTAAGATACGAAATAAAAACTATAAACTAATAAATATGTAAATATGAAAGAAAAAGCTAAATAATAAAAGTAAACTTAATATGGAACCACTAAAACAGACGGCTGGAAGCCAATGTAATTTAGTATTTGTTCTAATTTAATAAATATTACATAATACATAATAATAATAAATAATAAAGATTATGTACTAATAATAATGATAATATGTATATATTAAATAATAATCTCTGTAATTAAATTTGAATTAATAAAATACTATTTTGAATTGAATTGAATTGAAAAGTGAAAAATTTAAATTAAAACTTATTATTAAAATTATTAAAATTTATTATTAAATAATTACTTATTATTAAATTTGTAGCACCATCAATTTTTGAAATTATTTGATAATGAAATTAGTTGTCAAATTCCTGCGTTGGCAACTTTACGCGCGTTGAAAGTTCAATTTATTGAACTTCTGCGTTTGCGCTGTGAATGTTTGCGTTGAGATGAACTATAGTCCCATACATTTTATATAGGTTGAAGTTGAATATTTTTCTGACAGTACGCTGTAGCTACGTTGCCATTGCGTATGTTGAGACTAACTCTGTGCTTTGGTTATGTATTTTGCGTTGATTCTGCTCGGACTATAACCCCTCAAACAAGCTCGACCGCGACGGACGCTACGAAGACGGATTCAAATGTCGAAAATAAGTTAAAATGTATAGGAATATATGAAAGTGAGCAAACTCACGACGGACGCGACGGACGCAAGTCGCAAAAGTTCAATCGATTTCAACTTTTGACGGACACGACGGACACAAAATAGGTACTTTTCAAAATTTTGAATTAAAATAAGTTTATTTAACATTTCAAAAAAAATTTGAGTGTATTATTAGTGTGAAAAATTAATTTAAAGTATAAGTAGATAGTTTTGATTACAAAAAAAAAAAAATGTTTATAAACTGTTATTGAAGAATATGTCTCAACCGTCGAGTTTGCTCCATTGGAAATTTTTATGCGTTTCTTGTCCTTCCGTTGCGTCCGTCGCGTCCGTCGTCAGTCGAGCTTGTTTGAACCATAAGGTTGCAATCGGTCAAGGTGTAATTTATATTTTTTATTTAATTAATATATATTTATTTTAAGTTTGATGTGAATTAAGATGAATTCCTTACGTATTTAAAATGATATAATATTACTTTTAAAACAAATAAAAGAATGTGAAATATTTTGTAAGTTTAATAATATTCCAAATTTTAAGCAAAGCAAGAAAATGTATTGAATACATTGGCAGTGCATTAATATAATTTTTTGGACTATCTAGTATCTACCAAAATCCAGTGTTGTGTATACAAGTTATAATATCCAAAGTAGATAATCATCACAATTAATTTGGAAAAGTACAAATAATCAAATCAGGTAATTAAGTTAAAAATAATATGTCCATATAATATACTTACAAACGGACTTTTATATTCAATGTACTCCTACTCTTATGAATTTACATGTAGGGAATCTATCGCCAAATAACATTTGAATCTGTTGTCTATAATTGATAATTAAGTAAAAAAATTATATGTACTTATAATTAAACTCGCAAAAATAAATAAATCTGCCCATCTATATTATAATAAAAGCTGATAACTTAGGGAACATATAATTAGTGGTTATGCCTAACAGTGATTTGTAATTCATAGTACCCTTTGTAACAAACAGTGATATAGGTACATTACATAAATATACGTTAAAACTTTAACATCTGAATTTCTTAATAAATAACATTAAATTCTTAGCAACATGTTGCGAGTAATATTTTAGGTGAAATGCATTAGATAACAATTGTTTTAGTTATAGGAGTTCTAGCTAGGGCTAGGGAACATGAAAAATGTTTGAACATTTAAGCATGAACCTACTGAATTATTTACTGATTTCAAATATAGATTAACTATCTAGATAGATTAGATTAATCTATATGTCAAATTTCTTTCAAATCGGATAATAATTACTATATACCCTAGGACACAAGAAATATTTTAATTAAATTTTGTACACAGGCCCGCTTGGCTTTCTCGGTTGATGCTTGATAAAGTTTGAATCAGATTTTAATAAAATAGTATATATATATCAGATTTGTTATAATACTTGTTTTGGTTCTCTGATTTTTTTTGTACCTTAATTTGTTAATATTATTTTCTACCTTAAATCATCAGAATTGTTCCATTTTCTGCGTTCAAACATTAATATTAGTAATATAATTTTGTTCGCCATCCACTTTCTTTTTCTTCGCACCCTTGTTTTGGCAAGATAATTTATCTATGTACGATTTTTTGCTAATAGGGTAATAGTAGTTTAAAAACTGCCATATCTTTTTGATATTCATTATTTTAGTATTGGTTTCATCTAATTATCCTTTTCCGATGCTAATTATCCTTTTCGTTGTTGGTGGATATTGCAAATCTGGTTTAGTGATGAATTTATTCTTTCCTAATTTTTTAAATGCAATTTTGATTTTAACTGATAATAGTACGGGATATGGAGGCATTTCGAAAACGCTGGCTGATAATTATAAGTATGAAATAATTTTGATTGCGAATAATTGTGTTATCTTTGTTTCTATGAGATGTCATGAATAAAGCATTATCGGTGGTATTTGAAATCTAGTGTTTATAATTGATAATCTGTTGCCTATACCAAATTCCAACAATTTCTCATCTCTTTTATTTCTCATGCAAAGTTCGAATTTCTCTACTATGTTGCTAACTTCTGTTCGTCCTACTTTATCATTAAAGTTACTAAGTTGTTCTCTTGTTGATCTTTATCGGGTCGGTTGTGTTTTTGTGATTTTTTTTTTTTACTAATTAAATTTATTTAATTTGCATGTGATTAATTTATTTTAATTTAATCTAAATAATTTGTTTTATTTTGTGCATATTTATTTATATATTTTTTTTTTGATTTCTGCCTGCTTTTTAATTAATTTAAAAGAAATATTTAATATTACATTTTTTCTTGAAAAATAACAAAAAAAAAAAAAACTTATTGTTTTCTAGTGACGTAGTGTTACAGTTTTGTTTTAACTCGATATATATTTTTCAAGAGAATTTAATTTATTGTGTTCTTTTTTTGTTGTTGTTTTTGGTCTGTTACTAATTGCAATATCATATGGTCGTATTTGTTTAAAAATTGTGAGTATTATTTATAATTTTATTGTTGCTGTCTTTTTAATTATTTTTTGGGTCAAAGTCAAATTTCCAAATTTATTCTTTCTTTTGACCGACTGACTGCCATTTTACCTAATTTATAAATTTTTTTAAGTGTTTATTTATTCAAACATTATAATTATTTTAAATTTATAATTTTGAAGTACATTTTGTTTAATATGGAATCGGTTATTTGTTGTATTTGTAATACTGCCATTGATACTTCTAAGATAGTTAAATTAGGAGGCGATTGTTTCAAAAATTTTAATTTTATTTGGGCAGATTGTAAATCCACCAATTTTTGTGGACTTATACAAAAAAATAATATAATGGAAGATTTTTCTGCTAATATAACCTCTATCAAGAGCATTGTTGAAAATAATTGTGAATTTTCATATAACTTCCAACGAAAATTTGATTTGCTTCAGAAGCACATTACTGATTTGAGTGGTGAGGTGGAAAATATTAGTAATAATATTAACTCAAATACTCAGATTATGAACCGTGTTTTATTCGGTAATGAAAAGAATTTTCCGAAGATTCTCAAATTGTTTTCAAAACTTAAAAACATTGATTTATCATTTATTGATAATTTTAAAGATAAATTAGACTTGATCCAACGTGAAATTTTTACAAACTCTCAAAATTATTCGCTGGCTCGTGACTATATTAATATTAATACTGTCAAACTCAATAATTTTGAAAAAGTAGTTGATACTAACATTGAGTCGATATTGAAATCAATCAGTAAACTTTCTACTGATTTCAATAATGCCAATTCAGCGCAAGATACACATTTTGATGAAATTATAATTAATTTCGAACGCGTCGAAACTGAATTGACATCAACAAACAAAATCGTTAGCGAACTTTTGGCCAAGTCAATTATTTATCACCAACCTGATCAAACATCAACTACTGAGCAATTGGTTGTTCAAATTCTATCTGATACATCGAGTAATGTTATTCCTAAAAACTCTGTTATTAATAACTTAATGGACGAGTTATCATCCTCAGAACAGAGTGTTAATAACATTGCTACCGCTCAGCAGTCAACATCAGGTATTTCGAATGTTATAAGTGGTACTTTAAGTGCAATTGATGCTAATAATAATAATAGTGTATGGTAAATATACCTAATGGTATGGTAAATATACCTAGCGGTAAAATAAAAAAGGCGGGAAAAAAAACTAGAAAATCTAGAGCTAAAAAAAATAATAATTTTAATACTATTAGTATTACAAATTCCAATAATAATAGTGCATTTACTAATAATAACACTATTTGTCCATCCTCATTAGATTCTTCTGTGTCGTTAGAACCATTATCACCTCCTCCTACTTTACATGTTGTTTCGCGTCCAAAAATTATTTTTAGTTCACGGTTCCACCCAGAAACTACGTCTGAAGCAGTTCTAACATTTATAAAAAATAGTTTTATAAATATTAATATAGATCATATTAAATGCCATAAAATTAGTAAACAAGATGCTCATGTTGCGTCATTTAAGATAACCGTTCCTGCAGAATACTTTTCCGTGCTATTGAAATCTGATTCGTGGCCTAGCGGTATATTTATTAAGGAATTTACATCATCTCGAGCACCGGGTTCTATAATTCATTTAAATACTCCGGTTTCGGTGCCAAAAAACTAAAGTGCTTGTCCCTTTATTATCAAAATGTAAGGGGACTTCGAACTAAAGCGACTGAAATTTTTTTAAAATCGCAAATGCTTCCTTTCGACATTTTCGCTTTAACTGAAACTAATTTAACTGATTCCTTCCGCGACAATGAACTTTTTACTTCAGACTTTAGCGTCTTTCGGAAAGATGGGTTTAATTCTTCAGGGCGTGGGGTTCTTATTGCGGTTCGTTCTAATCTTGATGCTTCCTTTTTCAATATTCCTAATACTATTAATGTTGAATTAATATGTGTTAGAATTTCTGTTAGTCGTCGTCTCGTAGTATTTATGTGTTAAATTGTTATATTCATCCTGTTAGTCCCATTGAATGTTACCAACTTTTCTTAAATGCTGTCGATTTCTTGCATTGTACTATGGATGATTGCGATGATCTGTTGATTATTGGTGATTTTAATTTTCCTAGGCTGGTTTGGGTTGAATCGGATGATGAATCATATTACGTTGCTTCTAATGCAACTTCGTTAGTTGAAACATCATTTATTGATAATTTATCTGATTGTAGCCTTTTCCAGGTTAGTAATGTTAAAAATAGCTTAAATCGTCAACTCGATCTGGTTTTTACAACTGATATACAAAACTGTATTGTTATAGAAAATACTCAATGTCTGTCTGTTATGGATGCCTACCATCCTCCACTTTCCTTAACTTTTGCTTATGAGAACGGTAATGATAATAATAATAATAATAATGGTAATCCTTATCGTTTCAATTTTCGTAAAACTGATTTTGATAAATTAAATTTTTTACTAAGTAATGTCAATTTTGATATAATTTTTAATTCTAATGATAACATTAATTTAATGAATTCTAATTTTTATGCTCTAATTTTTGAGTGCATAGAACTATCAGTTCCAATTTACATCCAAAAAAAACCTTGTTTTTTCGCCTCCATGGTACAATAATGAACTTCGCTCATTACGAAACAATTGGAATAAATTATGGCGTAAGTTTCTAACAACTAGGTCGGACTGTGCTTTTTCGGAATATGTTAGCGTATTTGACGAATTTTCCGTGTTATCTAAAGATCTATATGATATGATAATTATATAAGTCAAATGTAGTTTGACATTATTTCAGATCCGAAAAAATTCTGGAAATTTATTAATATTAAAAGCAAATCTGACGTGTACGCTTCCACATTAAAATATGATAATCATTCATCAAATGATCCCGAAGTTGTTTCTAATCACTTCGCTGATTTTTTTAATCAAGCTTTTAATGATAATGATTTTGTGCCAGACGTTAATTACTTTTCCTATTTAAATAAAAATGCTCAGACATCTTTTGTAAGTGTAAATAATAATTTAGAAACGGTGGTTGTAAAAATTTGCGATTTAAAAAATGATTATTCATCTGGTCCTGACGGTCTGCCAGCAATTGTTTTAAAGAAATGTAGCGATAGCCTTGCACAGCCTCTCACAGCACTTTTCAATAAATCTATGTCAGTGGGGATATTTCCAAGTTTTTGGAAGGATTTTTTTATTATTCCCGTACATAAAAAGGGCTGTAAAGCTGAAATTTGTAACTATAGGCCCATAGCCAAGCTATCCTGCGTTCCTAAACTTTTTGAGAGTATTGTTTATGATACCCTCTTCTTTCACTGTAAATCCCTGATTTCACCTAAACAACACGGGTTTTTGAAGGGCAGATCGACGACCACTAATTTAACGGACTTCGTGTCTAGCAGTCTTAATGCAACGGAAGTTGGTCATGACGTCGATGCTATCACTACTGACTTTAGTAAAGCTTTTGACAAACTTTCGCATGAGATTATTCTGTTCAAATTTCAAGCACTTGGGTTTGCACCTTTTTTTTTGCTTTGGTTAGAATCGTATTTAATAAATCGTGTGAATATAGGGTACTTTTTAGGTCAGCTACTTCGATCTCATTTACGGCTAAGTCTGGAGTGCCTCAGGGCAGCCACCTTGGTCCACTAATTTTTATTTTATCCATAAACGATGTTACTTTAATTATAAAAAAGTCAGAATCCAATATTTATGCGGATGATATGAAAATTTCTAAAATAATTTCATCGCCCTCTGATATTATTGTCCTTCAGGAGGATTTAAATAAATTTTCAATTTGGTGTCAAAAGAACCATCTGGAGCTCAATGTTAACAAATGCCAAGCTATTACGTTTTCCCGTAAACGCATTCGCCATCCACCTGGTGATTATTATCTTAATGGTGCGCTTGTTCCAAGAGTCACGGCTATTCGTGACTTAGGAATTCTCTGTGACAGTGACTTAAACTTCCACTCCCATTTCGATAATAGAGTTAGTAGGGCTAACTCTATGCTTGGCTTTGTTAAACGGTGGTCTAAGGAGTTTTCTGACCCTTACGTTACTAGGGCTTTATATATGACTTATGTTAGGCCGATACTGGAATATGCTAGTCAAGTTTGGTCACCATATCAACTGGTACATATACAAAGAGTTGAGGCGGTCCAACGTAGATTTGTAAGGTTTGCTCTCCGTGGGCTTCCTTGGGTGGACACTTTCAACTTACCTCCTTATGTAGATCGTCTCAAACTTATAGATTTGCAAACGCTTCAAAGGCGTCGTCAAATAGCTGCTATCGTATTTGTGCACCAAGTAATTGCTGGTGCTATTGATTCTCCATTTCTCTTAGAACGGATGAATTTTAATATTAATTTTCGCTCGCTTAGATCTGTGTCGCTTTTTAAAATACAATTTCATAGCACAGACTATGGGAAAAATGAACCCATTTCGAGAATGTTACGCGAAGTTAATAATTGTGCCGGGAAATTTGACTTTAATTACAGCAAACTTCAGCTTAAAAGGATCTTAAGCCAATCAGTTTTTTTTTTATGTATTTGTCTTATATGTATATGTATATTTGTGTTATATGTATATTTATATTATATGTTTTACTTAATTATAAGTATGTATGTATATGTTATTTTTTATGTTTAAAATATAAAATAAATATATAGTATTTGACGATTTTCGATTTCATTAATTTCGATTTTTATAACAAACTGCTATTTGCAATTCGCATGATTTGTTATTATATTTAATTTATAATTTTTTAAATCCTCAAATTAATGGGTGACAGTGGAGGGAAGTAGTAGCGTTCTTCCTAGATCGATGAAGCCTGAAGCTTTTAATTTGTTTGTTTTTATACACATATTTAATATTTATTTTGACGAATGGTTTTTTCATGATTTTTGATTATTACAAACTGCTAATTGCAATCTAGCACGCTTTTTTTATTTTTTATTTTAAATTTTTAAGCCTCAAATTGGCTGGTGACAGTGGAGGGAAGTAGTAGCGTTCTTTACAGAATTGCGAAGCCTAAAGCTAGTGGTAACTTGTTAATTTGGTTGGTTTTTGACGCTGGTACGCTATTTCAGTTCTTCCTTAGCGAATTATTTTTATTTTTATTTTATTTATTTTTTACTTATAGTTTTAGAACTACTTTAGTTCTATCAATTTTACTTTTTTAATTTTTTAATGATTTGAATTAGCAGGTGACGACATAGGGAAGTATAGTAGCTTTTTTTCAGAATTGTGAAGCCCTATGTAAGTGGTAGCTTGTTAATTTAAATTTTAATGTTTTGTTGCTTTAATTTTTATATATTTATTTTTATTTTATTTATTTAATTTATTTAACTGCTTGTATTAAGCAGTAAGTGTCTAATCTATTAATATCTGTTTTATTTTCGGTGGTGGAAACATCAGAGCTTAATCCATTGCGGATAGTAAATTATTTCTCAGTATGTGAGAAAGTGCAAGAAATCAAGCTTAAGGATAAAAAGATAATTTCTTTCTATATAATGTTTCTCTTTAACATAACATACTAACATTATCTCTCCTTATGCTTGTTTTCGCTGATCCAAACAAATTATCAGTCACTTTTTCGGGCCCCATTTTCTTTGCTACGAGAAGATGGAGCTTGGCTCTGAGATTGATGAGGATTAGATACTCGATTACTAATTACTAATTAAGTATTATGGTAGCTGGTTATAGAAATTATCTCATTGAGTTTCATCACAGTTAGCTTGGTGCGTATATTTAAATAAAATGGACATAATTGTCTGTGCCTGTTAGTTTAAGTAATATTATTGTTTCGTTTTTTCTAATAATGCTGATAATTATATTTTTAATTCCTTTTAATTACTAAGAAGTAACACCTTTTATATGTTCTTTTTCTTTCACTGTCCCTGAGTAGTAAAAATACATTTTTGTATGTGGTGACTTCGTCGTTTCCATTCCAGTGAACTTTGCTGATATCAATAATATCAATTGTAATCTAATATTACGAGTAATTATGGAATAACTTTGAAATCTGGTGATGAAGTTTTTGCTGAAATTTGGTACAAAGGTTGAGTTCGTGATTACGCTGGGTTGGCCAAGGTAGAGGTTAGTAGATTTAGGTTGCACCGTTATTGAATTCCAAATCCTGCGTCCTGGACGATGAGAAAATGAGAAGAAAATCTTGAATGAATAATATAGAAGAATGGTTCAATATATCTGCCATTGATGTGTTCAGGGCAGCAAGATCAATAGATGAAGTTCGAAGGATGATGACCAACATCCACAGAGGAGTGGTACTATAAAAAGAAGAAAATATTAGCTTAAAGTAAAATTATATGAATTATTGTAATTTTATGTTAAATTGTTGAATTTGAATAATTTATGTCAACCGCATATGGTGGTCATTTCAAATTTACAAAACTTCAAACTATACCAGTACTAACAAAATAATCAAAAATTGATCTAGATTTCATATTCGTATAGACACAAAATATCTGAGATTTAAGAGCCATAGAAACCTACATGATATTGTATTTCTTTGGCACGAAAAATCTTTTTTTTTAAGCAAATAAATTTTTTTTTTATCTAGTTAGATCAGTAGATCATGCCAAATTATTTACCATCAGCTGTTCCATTAAGCAGTTATAACATAACACGTGGTATTTAGTGAAAATTACCTGATGGACTCAGTTTATTTTGTAAATTATTTATTTGTTGTTAATTTGTTAGTTATCATTAAAAATCATATTATATCATGTTGAGAGTATTTGACTCACGGTCTCGAGTGTATATCCCAATAAATATTATTATAACCTATATTATTTATTGTTTTCATCCATGTTTTGATATAATAATATCTATCCTATAATTACATTTTACGCATTTCACGATTTTCAGCAAAGCAGGTTGAATCGGGCGGCTAAAATTTGAGTTTCGAAAATTGTAATAGCTTTGCTTTTGAGAAGTACTTATCATTAAATATTTTTAGTAATAATATGAAAATGTGTATAGTAATGGTAAATAATTGCAAATTCAATAAAGTATTCCTATTAAACGGAACTGAACAACCAACCATAAACACTGCATCGTTTTTTGGCTTTTAAACATATTTTTTGTTTTTTGATTGGGAAGGAGGCATAGTTTCGTATCTAATGAAAGCTCATTTTGGGTGCTGTACTAATCTGACTTAAAAAAATATGGGCTGAGCACAAAAATTTAAAAATGGCACTTTGGGATTTGGTGGAGAGACGGATTTGTCAGGGACATTTTGTGAAGGAGCGAGAATTAAGACCTTCTCACAAACCCCTTAGCAAAAATACCAAATATATTTTGTATACACCAAAATATGGTATACACTTTTATCTGTTTTTATAAAAGTCATTGTCACACATATGCTGAAATATTTGGCATTCAAGGCCACCCGCGCATAAGCATTAGAGATATATTTATACTTATACACATAAATATATCTCTATGCACATTCTTATGCAACGAAAATCAGTGCATAAGAATAATAATAAAACAAATGAAATATTTAAGGGTTCATATTTCAGCATATGGAATTCAATGGAAATTATATTAAATATTAATTATAATATTTTTTAGGGTATTTTTGCTAAGGTCAGCTAATAGTTTTCCAAATAGTACCTAAAATTTTGTAAGATGTACTTAGAATTTTAGGGTATAAAATAAGCTGCAATTGAAAAAATAAATTCATTCTAGTACCGTTAAATTCATTCTAGTAGCTTTAGCTTGGGTTACTTAGTAGAGTCAACGGTATTCGATAGGATAATACACCAGAGTCAACGGTATTTGTAGAGGATAATACGGGAGTAATATATATGTGTATGGTATATACCATATATACTTTACATGGCGATCCTGCCAGGAGACGGCAAACCACTCGAAGAAGTCTTAAGGAAGATAAAACAGCTGCACCACGTCCAATCACTATTGAGGAATACCGGGATCGTACCAAGGGGAAGCAACTACCTAAAGAAGTCCAACAAAGGGTGTTACAAAAGAAACGAGGAGGAGTTGGCGTTAAGAATAGACAACGTATAGGGGAACTGAAACGTCTGGAAAAGATAGCAGTCACGTCAGAGGAAAAACAGAAATTCAAAATTCAACGTCAGACATTGGAAAAGGCTGAGAAGAGCCGAAGAAAAAAATCAAATCAGACGGCAAAACCAAACTAGACGATATGTTCAACCGATGTTTTGACATCGCGGAAAACAGCGGCAAATACTTATAATTTGAAAAACTATTTTTATATAATAATCATTATAATTATCAAAAAAAATATATATATATATATATATATAAACTTTCATAGTTGTCTTTACTATATATATAAAGAAAAAAAAAATCTTTTAAATATAAATCATTATTTTATATAAATTAAATATATCTATATATATCATTATAATATATATAAATCATTCAAATTAAATATATATATACATTATACAAAATATATAAATTACATTAAATATAAATATGTATGCCAAGAAAAAAATAAATAAATAATAATTAAGTAACTGTCGAACTGTTCGGACGTGTTTTACTTTAGCTCCCCAAAAAGTCTTACATTTAATTTAATTAATTAACGGCAATTTAATTGCATAATTTTTGTATATGTACTTCTATAATTTTTACTTCCGTGAATTAATTCAAAATAAATTAACAAACTTATTTACTTCCGCCCAAGTGCAATTTTATTTATTTTTTTGCTAATTACTGCAGTTTTGCGTACCACTGCATTTTTGTTGTGTTTTGTTATTATATTTAAATTTGTGTGTAACCGTGTCATTTAAATTTTATTAACCCAGTTTCAAATTTCAAAACATTAAACTAGGTTATTATATAAACAATAACAAATAAATAAACTCATTGTAAATAAAGTAAATATAAAAAGAATCAGATAAGACTTTGTGACACTGAACTTGAATATATTCTTGAATATATTAATTATAATGATTAAATGTAGTAGTGATAATTGTGGCATCGATACAAAAGATATTCAGACGTGCATCTCAGATCTAATTGCTTGCAATGGTATTTGCAACCAACTTTACCATCCGCAATGTATCGGTTTGTCACGCTGTGGTGTTAAATATGTGAAGGAAATTAAACATGTCTTTTCTTTTTATTGCAACGAATGTAAATCTATTAATCTATCTCACATCATGACTGCAATCAAAGCAAATAACGATATATTGAAATCAGTTTACGAATCAATTAATTCTGAGAAATTAAGCTCGCGCAATAACGAGACTAAATTTTCGAAGTGCGATGAAAATATTAACTTGTTAATGCAACATGTTGATGAGATTAGTTCTCATGTTTATCAAATTGACAGTAAATTCAAGGCGCAATCGGATAATCTGGCTATATTATCCAAAAATTTGGAAAAACTTTGTATTATAAATAAGGACTCATACAAAGAACTTGAAAATAAAATAGTCGATAGTTGGGCCGAAAAATCGCATTTTCATTTTGATACTTTACTGTCACAAATAAAAAAGTTGAAAATTTCTTCTGAGTGTAATTCCATAAAATTTCAATCTATAGTTGAAAACCAAAAAACTCAGAATATGGAGTTCTTAAATAAAATTTCAAATTTTCAATTTGATCGCAACAATTCTGATGATTTAAAGTTAGAATTAATTAGTTTGAGCGACGAGCTTGCAGCAATTAAACTGATTTTCAGTGATGTCTTCGATGAAATCAAAAATATTAAAACCATTTCAAGTAAGATAGAAACCGCACCAATCACACTACCAAATCGCGAAGGTATATCTTTATTTGAGGAACTCAATATTAATGAAGATAATCAAGATTCCGTCCAATCCTGTAATACTCCATCAGTCTCACCGTCATCTAAACTTAGACTAATACCACTAACACCAGAATTACAAATATCAGAGCCAAATACACCGCTTCCAGAAACAACATCAAATGAACCACATTTAATTAATGAAAAAATATACAAATTCGGCGTATATTGGTCCAAAGCAGACTGGTCCAGCAGATTAGTGAAAATAAACGCTAATAATAATAACATTAATATGTCATCTGATCTCTCCATTTTTCATATTAAAGGAAATGGATATCAGATGAATATTTCCTGGATAAAAAGCCATTTGGAGGATGTACTGCAGATTAAAGATTATACATGTTCAAAACTGCGGCCTAGGTCAAGAAAATTAAGAACAAATAGAACTTCCCCCACATTTAAACTTCAACTTCCGAGTAAATTTGCCTGGTTATTTTCTGGACCAAATAATAATAATAGCTCCTTTAAGTTAGAGAATCTATATTTTACGCCATGGATCAATCATAAAGACAAAGTCAATAAAAATATTAATAAAAATAAAAATAGACACAATATTAGTAATATTAATAATAATAATAATAAAGTTAGCAACAATAATAATATAAATTATAATAATAATAATAGTAATAACAATAACAATAATAATAACACCAACAATAGCAGTAACAAAAATAATAATACCAATAGTTATACGAATAAAAATAAGATTAATAATAAGAATAACAAATATAATAATAATAATAATAAGCATAATAATCACAATAATAATAATAATAATGATAACAATATTAAAAATGATAGTAATAGTAGTATGGACATTAATAATAGTAGTAAGGATAAAAATGTCATAAACAACAATAGGAATAATAATAATAATAATACTAATAACAATATTAAAAAATATCAGAACTATGTACAAGGAGAAACCCTCAATCCAACTCCCTGCTTTCATTTCAACTCCTAACATCACCACAGCATGCTCTGATATCACAATTTTAGTTCCTAATACACCTATACAACCAAATATAAATCCACCTCAACAATCATATATTGATCCTCTAATTCCCCCATCTGTTAAACTAACAAAGCTATCTGCTTCTGAGGATGAAGGTCGGTACATTCTATCTCGCCTTAGAGACAACAAAACTTTTAACAATGTTCGACTCTTTTTGGCATATTTACATAACAAGGACGATTCAATTTGTATAGACGGCAAAACAAAGACATGCTTATTAGTTTCCATTCAGCAGGAAGGTCTTCCTACTGAATATACGGCACTTAGGGACATATATGACCGTTTTCACGTAGGCTTTGGAATCACCTCTTCTGAAGTGACAAACGATTTAGAATCTTACGCTTCACATGTACATTCAAAAAGAATGTCATATATTCAAAAAACGCAAACTGAAAATGAGAAGCTTTTTCGTGCCTGGCAAGAGCTTAAGAGAAAATCTCCTTTCTGGTAATTCCAACAAACTTAAATCGCCAAGTCCTCTTAGAATTTTCTATCACAATTGTGGTGGCATAAGGGGAAAAATCAAAAATCTTTATATTGACTCCAAGTCATGTCATTTCGATATCATAATAATAACAGAAACATGGCTTAATGACTCGTACACTAACGAAGAAATTCTTGACAATGATTGGACCATCTACAGAAATGATCGTGACTATGAAGCTACTGGTTTATCCAGGGGGGTGGGGTCTTAATTGGTGTACGCAACTCTATATCTCACACCGTAGTATCTACTGCTCAGTCACAATTTTTCGAACATAAGTTCATCAAATTACTTTTCGATAATAAAGTAATATTTATCGGAGCAGTTTATATTCCTCCCACTTCTATAGAAAGTACATACAATGAATTCTTCGAAACTTTCCAATCTGTCAACTCGATTTTGGATGAAAATGATAACATTTTTATTTTTGGTGATTTTAATCGCCCTAACATTTCCTATGTTCCTGACAACTCAGATAACCATCTACTACCAGTCAATTTTATAGACGATATCGATTTCTCTCTTATCGATACATTTTATAGCAATGACATTCAACAGGTATGTAAGTACCCTAACGAGAACGGTAGGTGGCTCGATCTGATATTCTCTAATTCATATGACAACGTGGTAATAGTGAAGCTGAGAATCTTTTCTCAAACACACTTCATCATACAGCAACTATAGCTGAACTAACTACTACCACAAAATCTTCTTTCAGCAAATCTTACAACAAAAGAGTTGTATATGACTTTCACAATGCTGACTTTGTTAATATAAATAATGCTATTTCTTCTGTAAATTGGAATAATTTACTTATATCCAATAATCTGGATACTGTCGTTAATATATTTTATAGCACTATTCTTGAAATCATTGAACAATATGTTCCAAAAATTGCTCAGAAAGCTAAACTCTCAGAGCCATGGCTTGATAAGAATCTCAGAGCGTTACGTAATCGTAGAAATAAAATATATAAAAAATTGAAAAGAACTGATATTCCAGATGACGAGCTAATTCGTAAACATGACCAATTGTCTTCGGAATTTTCAACAAAAGCACACGCATCATATGACAATTATTTACGTAATATTGGACAAAATCTAATCACAGAACCTAAGAAATTTTTTGATTTTGTAAATGTTAAGCGTAAATGTTATGGTTACCCATCTTCCATGTCTAAAGGTGACTTTACATCTTCATGTCCACGTGATATCTGCGAGTTGTTTGCTAACCGTTTCCGCGAAGTCTATCAACCATCTACTACTCCCTCTCCCAGTAACGCCACTCCTATATCTAGAACTCCGGTCCTAGACTCTCTATCTCTGACCATGGAAGAAATATTTCATGGTTTAAGTAGTCTGGATTTAAAAAAAGGACCTGGCCCCGATTTAATTCCACCGAGTTTTCTATATAATTGTGCACATCAACTATCGCTACCACTTCATCTAATTTTCAATAAATCTCTATTATTTGGGACCTTTCCATCTGCCTGGAAATCGTCTTTTTTTAACTCCTATTTACAAAAGCGGTGATAAATGTAATGTGGATAATTACAGAGGTATTGCAATTTTATCTTCTATTCCTAAACTTTTTGAAAAAATCATTTGTGACAAAATATCGCCTAAAATTGTTCCACTTCTTAATAAACAACAACACGGTTTTATAAAAGGTCGCTCAACTACTACTAATCTCATGCTATTTACATCCGACTTACTGTGCAATATGGAGAAAGGCCATCAAATTGATGCGGTGTACACCGACTTTAGCAAAGCATTCGATCGCGTGGACCACATCATTTTAACATCTAAATTGCGTAAAATTGGAATTTGTGGTCCTTTGCTCAATTGGCTCACTTCATATTTGACTAATAGAACACAGAATGTAAAATTCCAAGGCTTCTTATCTTCTGATATTTCTGTCTTGTCGGGGGTACCTCAGAGTAGTCATCTTGGTCCTCTTCTTTTTAACATTTTTATAAATGACTTATCTGAATCTCTTTCTGATGTACCACACACTTTTTATGCAGATGACCTAAAAATCTATCATATTATTAAAAGCACTGCAGATATACTGTTTCTCGAATCTAAACTTCGAGCATTAGAAAACTGGTGTTCTATTAATAAATTAGATCTTAATGTCAATAAATGTCATGCTATTAGCTTCTCTCGTAAAAGATCTCCGCTCTGTAACAACTACCATATAAATGGTACTAAACTGCATAGAGTTACTCAAATTAACGACTTAGGTATCCTATTAGATGATAAACTTAATTTTAAACTTCACTATGACAAAATTATCGCAAAATCCAAAAAAATGCTAGGCTTTATCAATAGAAGAGCAAGAGAATTCAATAATATGTGGGTTACAAAATCTTTATTTTGTGCTTTAGTCCGCCCGATACTTGAATATGCTTGCCAAATCTGGAACCCTTACTGTCAAGTCCACATAGATAGAATAGAGTCAGAGTCAGTGCAAAAACAGTTTCTTCTCTTTGCACTTCGTGATTTATATAACCTCAGAGATTTCGAAAGTCTGCCGAACTATTCGAACAGACTTCAGATTTTAAACCTAATTTCTCTTTCTTCTAGGCGATCTATTCTCACTTCTTGTTTCACGTTTGACGTTTTAAAAGGTAACGTTGATGTTTCTTCAATTCTTCAAAAAATAATATTAAACGACAACGTAAGACAAACTCGACATACTAGCTTTTTAAAAACATACCCTCATCATAAAGAATATGCTAAGAATGAACCTATTAATAGATGCTGCATGATCTTCAACACTCATAGTGAGCATTTTTCACTTAACATATCAAAAACTACTTTTAAAAACAATCTTTTCCGCTCTTTAACATGTTTTACTCCTTGAAGTATTAATCTAAGCCATTGAATTAAATGTTATATAATTTTTTTAAGTTCATAATATTTGTTTTTTTTTTCTTTAATTTAAGTAACATTTATAATTACAAATATATGTATTTTTATTTTTATCTAGCTATATAAATATGACGCTGTTACAGTGCCTGTCAAGGTACTGCAACCAAGAGTAATGTAATGAAATATAATGTAATGAAATGTAATGTACCTTGCTTGGTAAATAAATAAATAAATAAATAAATAAATAAATAATTGAATATAACCATATAAAATCAAATTTATTAACAAAAATTGTTTTTAAATTAAACTAAAATTCCTAAGCTACTACAAAAAGAAAATATAGATACGGTAATTCATGGGACAAACAGCAACGAAAGAAGATGAAATTTTCATTAACAATAACGCCGGTGTAAACACGGTCACTACGCCGAAAATCGAGAAACGGCTGTTTACCGACCTTCAATTGATTCTCGTGATAATTGCTATAATGATCGTTGTTCGCGTTGCCTGGGTAAAAATTCAATCATATTTAGAAAGAAAAATCAGTCGGCAGATCGCAATTGCCGCGATATAGAAAAAAAATTTTAAGAAAAAAAAATCTTATAAAATAAATAATTTTCAAGTAAAACTCAATCATTTTCCTGGTATTATTAATTATTAATTAACCATACAATGGCAGGTTTTACTATAGCAAACCCAGAAAAAAGAATAGCAAATCCAATAAGGAGTACCATCGAAATAAAATACGCTATCAAATTTATAGCCGTGCCAAATTTTATTTTAAAACCAGAAGTAGTTGATTTATTCAAAAAAAATAGATAGACTTTAAGATGATATAAATACGATAATTTTACGTTATTTTAAAATGTTTTGTTTAAATATAAGTTCTTTCATTTAAATGGAAATTTAAAATTATAAATAATTTTTAATATAATTTTTCGTAAAAAATACTAATAAATGTAAGAAAGGGTTCTAAAATATTGAAAATAATATTAAATTTTTTTTTTTTTTTTTTTTTTTTATAAATTGTATAACATAGCCCCATTGGTAAGCATTCAATTTCTTTAATTTGCAAGAAAAAGGCTATACCATATATATATACTATATTATTTATTAAATTTATTGAGGTAGGGTAGTAATAAAGAATTCATATTAAAACTCTTTAAGGTTACACATTTATAACCCACATATAATTTATTTTTTTATATATATCACTAGCGTAATAAATACACATAGTAATATTTTCATATAGAATCAAAATATTTTTTATTTTTCATATGACAGAGAAAAAGAAGTATCTCATATAAAAATATTCTCATATACGATATATTTCCCCACCTTGTTAGTAGTTAGTAAGTACACTTAGTTTCTCACCATAGTTATAGTCAGGACACTTTTTTTAGTCGAGTTATTATTTTATTATTTTTATGGGAAATTTAGTTTAGCACATTTTTGTAGGAAAGTAAGTAGGCTTAGATACTAGATAGGATCGGTTTAGTTTAGAAAAAAAAATATTTTTATGGGATAAGTTAGGTAGGGTAAAAGCATATATAAATTATGCACTACAAATTAATAAATATAATCATAATTTAAAATAAAATGTATATTGAAAATCAATTTTATATGCATAATTTAAAATAAGATACAAGTACTAGAGAATGAATTAAAGAATTTAGGAGATTTAGTCAACAATTTTAAGAAAATCCCACACAGAACTTATACATCTCAGTATATACTAGGAAAACTAGCTTATGTTAAAGAATCAAAGTCAAATTTTTCAGAGGTTTGGCAAGCATTATATAAAGCGTATAAAGAATTAGCATTACGGTATAACAGTAAATTCGATTTAGTATATAACGAAGTAAATGATATTTTGGATCGAAAATCGGCACATTTTCTGAATACTACTTTAACATATATTACCGAAGACGAAGACGATACTAAAGAAATAGGAGTGGGAACGGAAGAACCACTAATAAATAATAACAATTCAAATAATATAGAAATCACCAATATGACAAGTTTTGATTTTAATGTGGCGCAAAAGCTGCCCACTTTAATCATAGACAAAGAAGATACAAGAGAAGACAAGATTCGAGACTTTGTAAATAGTATCGAATTCTACCACGATATATTAAAACTGGAGGATCAAACAATCTTAGTAAAGTTCCTTGTCAAGTGTAAGATTCAAGGAAAAGCCTTGACAGAACTAGGAAATGCCATTCCTGAAAACGGATATTTACGATATGGTAGGAGGTGCAAGATATTTTTCATGTATTGATTTAAGCCAAGGATATTACCAAATGGAATTAGACAAAGAAAGTAGGCCGTGCACCGCTTTCTCAACAGAAAACGGGCATTACCAATTAACACGCCTACCAATGGGGCTTAAAATATCACCTAGCGTATTCTCCAGAATGATGTCTATAGCAATGTCAGGGTTAACATATTCAAGATGTTTCGTTTATTTAGACGATTTAATTATTTTCGGTGACAGTTTAGAAAAACATAATAAAAACTTAATAGAAGTTTTTTCAAGACTAAGAGAGGTAAACTTGAAAATTCACCCTGGAAAGTGCAATTTTCTTAGAAAGGAGATTTTATATTTAGGACATGTTATTTCGGAAAACGGCATTTTGCCCGATCCATCCAAATCCATAGCAATTAAAAATTTTCCGCAGCCAATTAATGCTGACGAAGTTAGACGATTTGTAGCTTTCGCTAATTATTATAGGAAATTCATTCCAAATTTTGCTTCAATCGCTATACCTCTAAATAAATTATAAAAAAAATACGTTAAATTCAATTTTAACCCAGACTGTGTAGAAGCATTTAACACAATCAAAGAAATTTTAACAAGTCCTAAAATACTGCAATTTCCAAATTTCGAGGGAGAGTTTATTTTGCGTACAGACGCATCAGGTTTCGCTTTAGGAGCTGTCTTATCAAACAATGATGACAGACCTATTGCATTTGCTAGCAAAACGCTAAACAGTGCAGAATGTAATTACAGCACAATAGAAAAAGAGCTACTAGCCATAGTATGGGCTATTAAACATTACCGACCTTACCTTTTCGGAAGACGCTTTAGCCTAATTTATAACTAATATAAAACAGGTAAGAATTGTAAGAAGTGTCAGAAATTTCAAAGTTAAAATGTATGAAATGGTATTGGAACATTTATAACAAAGGTAAAAACGTTGAAATATTCGCAAGAAATGTAAAAGTTAAATTAACTTGAACTTTTCTTACTTTTTTTACCTTTTTTCTAACAAAGTAGTAGTATGAATTTTGACATTTAAAAATTGCAAAGTAGAAAATTGAAAATTGCAAAGTAGAAAATTATTACTAAAAATTATTATTAAAAGATGCAAAAGGATATTACTTTCGTGAAATGTGTGGAGGAAAAATGCTGCATTTGTAATAAACTAGATCCTGATTTTAAAAACAAAAATAAAAAATAGTTTAATATTTTAATATATCGTCGGCTGATTATTGTTTTGTACCATGTCCACTTTTCACTTTTTTTTGGTTTAACTGTTATTTCTGGTTGAGGGCTTCTAAACTAATGAGTTTAAATTTAAAAATTTGTTAATATTGTTTTGACTCATGTCCCAATATAAGTAAATATATAGTAACAAAAGGTATAAGGTTATAAGGTTATAAATTTCTATACATCTATATTTTGTTATTAATAATACTTTTATGTAGCCATGAAAAGGACTGTTTTTGCTTAATCAACTAAATATCTTTAATAAAAAATACCTGAAATAAAATTAATCAGAACTTATTAAATTTATCGCTTCATCTTCATTGTCAGTGTCTAATCTTCATAATCACTAATGGAGTTAATTAGTGAAAAATTATTTGCAAGTTGCTGGCATTAATTGGTAGCAATTCGAATTTGTTCCTGCCAAGTAGAACCAAAATGATTTTCTTTACGTAAAGAAGATTTTTATGATTTTCAGAAAATACCAAAAAAATTTGATTTTAGATCAGTGCCTTATACACAAATTAAATATATCCAAATTGATGATTATTTTTATGTTTAAGGTTTATTTTCAATTTATAATTTGAGATAAATAAATAAATCTAATAATTTCTTTAATTTTCCCCATTTTTTTGCAATTTTTGTTATTTCAATTGGACTTGATACAATATTCTAATTTATTTGTAAAATATTTTACTTTATTTTGTACCATGTCCTTTCAAGTCATCTCATAACTCCGAAATTAAAAGTTGTAGAAAGTTAAAAAAAATGTCAAGATTTCTGACAAATTTCCTAACTATTATCTAAAAAAAGTAATAGAAGTTTTAATATTTATACTTTATTAAAAAAAAAGAATGTAAAGTTTAAATTCCTAATAACTCGAAACTATGAAAAGTGGACATGGTACAAACCAATAATAAGCCGACGATGTTTTATGAAATGACTTTTAGTTTGTATTTTTCGAAAAAAATTTTTTTTTTGAACTTTTATCAATAATAATTTACTGACATTGACAAGACATATATGTCTTAATTTTGCTTACGTTTTTACATGAGTTATAAAACCATATACAAAATTCTTACTAGTTTACCTGTTTTGCATTCTTTATATTTCTACCTTTTTTATATTTCTACATTAGTTATAAATTAGGCTTTTAAGATTCTAACAGACCATAGACCGTTAGTCTACCTATTTTCACTCAAAGAACCATCGTCACGACTGACAAAGTTTAGACTACTGTTAGAAGAGTAGAACTTCTATGTTGAATACTCACCGGGAAAGGAGAACTGTACTGCTGACGCTTTAAGCAGGATTAAAATATCATCCGATGATTGAAAGATACTAGTTATGACTAGATCAAAGAAAAGTAAAGAGGAAGAAGAAAATAAAGATAAGGAAAAATCAGATGAACTTATTGAGGAGTTACTGCAACCCCCACCAACAGGGTTAAAAGTAGTCGAATTAAAGATAGTCAATAGTTTCGAAGAAGAAATTAAGAAATTAAAACATCAACAAGACATAATAATGGGTCCAAATAAATTATTGGCGTATGTGCCAAAAAGAAATTGTATAATGATGATTAGACCGAAAGATAGCACTGAAGACCTAACCACAACACTCGGCAGATTGCTGTGGAAGGATGTGAAAGCGATCACAGGTCCTTTGAAATTAGAAAATTTGTATATCTCAAAAGGAGAATTATTAAAATTAAATGACGGCCGTCAACAAATTAATTTGAATAATATAAAAAAGAAGTTGGAAAAAATATTTAAAGAAGCTAATATAAAGATAATTATAATTAAAGATGTAGTAAGGATAACTGACCCAGAGGAAAAGAAAATACTATTGAACGACTATCATATTCTACCAACAAGTGGTCACGCAGGCATTAATCGTATGCTGAAAAACATCAAGTGTAAATACTTTTGGACAGGAATACAAGAAGACGTAACAAACTTTGTTAAACATTGCGGAATATGCCAACGTAACAAGCACATTAACGTAAAGAAACAGCCAATTGTCGTAACATCTACCAGCGAAACTAGTTTTGAGAAAATTTACGTAGATCTCGTAGGACCGTTAGACGAGACAGCAGAAGGACACAAATACATACTCACGATACAGGATGAATTGACAAAATTCATTGAAAATGTCGCCCTCAAGAACAAAGAAGCCAATTCATGAGCAACGTATTCAAAGACATATGTAAGCTGCTAAAAATCGAACAAATATTTTCTACTGCATATCACCATGAGAGCATAGGAGCATTAGAGAATTCGCACAAAGTACTAGGAGCTTATTTAAGAACATACGTTACTGAAAACCATACAGACTGGCACAAATGGCTACCGTATTACACGTTCTGTTACAACACCGCACAAAATGAATTAATCTATGGAAAGCAGTGTAATCTACCTTCAAACCTCACAAAATGAGTTCAACCACTTTATAACTACGAAGACTACAATATCGATTTAAAGAATAAGTTACAAATAGCGCATAGGGACGCTAGAGAAATTTTAGGAAGGAAAAAATTAGAAAGAAAAACTAGATTCGACGAAGATTATAAAGTTAGGGATAGTACGTACGAAGTAGGAAGTTTAGTATTATTAAAAAATGAAAACAGAAAGAAATTAGATCCCATTTATATCGGACCGTACGAAATAACACGAAATGATGGAGTTAATTGCGAGATCAAAACAGATAAGCGAAAAATACTCGTACATAAAAACAGATTGAAACCGTACTAAGTGTACATTATGATAATGTCACAAAACCAATTAATAAATTTTGAACCATTTACTCAGATTTAATTATGCAATGAAATCATTTTATTTTTAAATACTTTTCGTTTATGTTAAAACTTTTCATTAACATAAATTACTATAACACTAGCTGCGTTCCTTTCGGTCCGGAGGAGTAGATAAGAGTAAAAAAGAGTAGATAGGAGTAGTTGGTGAATGGAACGCATTTTTTTGTGAAAAATATAAACTTTTTGTATATCAGCTGTTAATTGTCATTAAATTGACTGGTAAAATCTGAAAATCAAAAAATATAATTATTTATTATTAATTTCCCCTTCAATAAATTAGTTATTTATACAACATACCGTATTAATATCATCCATATTAAAATTTTTTAGTTTGAATTTGAATATTTATCTTAATGCTATATCCACAAAAATAAAATTGGAAATGTCAAAAATAATGTAAATTATAAACAAAATCATAACCTTAAAATCCTTTAAGACATCTTTCGGATTTTATGGAACTAAAAAACTCTATCGGAAATATTTTGTGTATCTCCTCTCAACTACTCCTGGGCAAGTACTCCTTTCTATAGTGAGGAGTAGATAGGAGTAGGAGTAACTACGCCTAGCTACTCTTTTCTACTCTTATCTACTCCTCCGGACCGAAAGGAACGCAGCTACTATTATTTGCAACCAAGGCGGAAGGGGATGCATACCCAGAAGCCTTAGGCAAATAACTACTGTATAAATATAAAATGATAGGGGAATATAACGCACAATAATTTAGGGATAACTAGAATAAGGTTTACAATAGATAGAAATAGAACAGGTATTAACCGTATTACAATAAGGATTGAAACATTTAGGATAGGGAAGATAGCAGATTTATTAAATACTAGAAATTAAGGTTAGAATAGCTAGAAGGTAAGAATAATTAGAAGTAGGAAAAAGAAATTAGAATGTATAAGAAATGTAATAAAATTGTTTGAAAAAAAAAAACAAATTATAATGTATAAAACAAATGTATTAAAATTGTTTGAAAAATAAAAAACAAAACAAATTATAATGTAAAAAAAAAAAAAAATGTAATAAGAAATGTAATTAAGTACAATGGAAAAAAATTGGAAATAAAATAAAATATAAGGAATTAAAATAAATGTAAATAAAAAAGAGAAAAAAAATTATAATCTATAATTTATAAATTATAAATTAGGGTGACCATAATTTGAGATTCGAAAAACGGGACAATAATCGTTGAAATCGAATTCTAATATTAGTTAAATTTTACAAAAAAATTATAAGATTTGATATTAAAAATTAAGCAATTATAAAGACTTTTATTATATAAAAATTAAATTATTTTAAAATTTTTAATAAAAAATGAAATTGGTGCAATTTATAAATATTTTTTTCACTTCATGATTTTTTTTTAGCAAATCTGGTTGTTGTTTGATAAAATTATAAAATTCATTACAACTTATTCACTATTTAATTTTGTCAAACATTTTTCAAAGTATTAATTTTTTATTAATGTTTTTGTGGATCCCACATTTAATCGATCTATCACTAAAAATGTCGTTTCGACTGCTGGGTTTGTACCAGGTAAACTTAGTAAATATTCCACAGTTTTTACCAAATATTTGTGGTTCAAATTATTATTTTTGAAATGACCAAAAACTTCAACCCATCTCCCATCTGTAGCTATTTTCTTTCATTCCATTCGCTTATTTTTTCATTTGTTACATATTCTTTGATTAATGTAAATTCTGTAAATAAATTTTTATCATGTTTTACTTCAAAAATTTTCTTTTTTGGAAATTCGTTAAAATAAAAAAAGTGGATTAACAAAAAAGTATTAAGCCGTTTTCAACATATACTATTTTTTTAAGAGAACGAAAAACGGGACAAATGAGCGTCCCGAATGACTTAGTTGGGACACCGGGACTATTTTAACCAAAAAGGGACTGTCCCGTTTAAAACAATAATGTAACAGAAAAAAAAAATATATGAACTAGTAAACTAAAACAAACTAGAAAAAAAAAAATCTAAATACAATCAAATGTAATCTAAGGATTAAATATCAATGAAAACTTATATGTATAAATGTAAAATTGGAAAAGTATCGGCTGAACCAAAGAAGGAATCTTCCTTACCTTAAGATTCCTCCTTTTCCGCCGGGAGGGGTGGTGTGAAGGAGCGAGAATTAAGACCTTCTCACAAACCCCTTAGCAAAAATACCAAATATATTTTGTATACACCAAAATATGGTATACACTTTTATCTGTTTTTATAAAAGTCATTGTCACACATTTTGCACATCTATGCACATTCTTATGCAACGAAAATCAGTGCATAAGAATAATAATAAAACAAATGAAATATTTAAGGGTTCATATTTCAGCATATGGAATTTAATGGAAATTATATTAAATATTAATTATAATATTTTTTAGGGTATTTTTGCTAAGGTCAGCTAATAGTTTTCCAAATAGTACCTAAAATTTTGTAAGATGTACTTAGAATTTTAGGGTATAAAATAAGCTGCAATTGAAAAAATAAATTCATTCTAGTACCCAGCGTCAGAATCAATTGTTATTATTTACACTTTTAGCTATTCGCTTGTCTTAAATACTAACAAAAAATTGAACACTAGCAACAAGTGGCAAATCGCCGAGTTGTAGTTTAACCAGTAGCTTTAGCTTGGGTTACCTAGTGTTTCAATACAGAGTCAACGGTATTCGATAGGATAATACACCAGAGTCAACGGTATTTGTAGAGGATAATACGGGAGTAATATGTTATATTATTAATTATTTAATAATATAATTACTTTACCTATTTGTTATTCTTTATGATACAATCTCTTTAATGTGGTTTTTATGTTGACAAAAACGATATTTTCCTTTTTATTGATTTATGATTTATTTAAAAATTAAATACTTTATCTATTTAGATATCATACAATATAACAATGCGTGAAACAATTTTCAATAAAGCACAAGCTTTTTCCTTGAAATTGTTCTGGTTGTTGATATTGATCGACTGACCATTTAACCATCGATTTACATTTAATTTATATGATTTTCAGTTATACAAAATCAATAATAATTGATTTTGTAATAAATTCTTTTACCTTTAATAATTAATAAAAACATGCTTAGTTAGCAAAATTGCTAATTAAGCAATTTTGAATTTAAATAATATTTAATTAAAATAAATTTATTGATTTATTTTGTCAATTTGACAAAATAAATTAGGTCATTAATTAATTACAAATAATTTATTACAGAGTGTACCATTTTGTACACTACACCTCCCATTCCCAGATGAAAAAGACTCATTTTACAAATTAGTCTTTTTCCGGTACTACGGAGTATTTGACTCTTAATTTTTTCAACGGTTAAGTTAATCAGCTCTTCAATTTACAATTTACAAAAAACATATGTATATAATTGCAGTTACCGAATTTCGCACTCTCAATAGTTTATTGAGATAATTCACCTTCCTTTGAAAGGATTAGGCTCGGTAGTTTATTTATTTATTATTTTTTTTTTTTTTACTGCTTTTACAAAAATTTACAATCTTATATATTTCAAAATTTTAATCTTAATAACTCATAGTATTTTACAAAATGTTTTCCTAATATTTTAAAAATTTAATAATTCAAAATTTAAAATTTTAAAAGAAATATCATTTTTCTGTATAATATAATGTAATATTATTTAATAATTTAAAGTATATTTTAATTTTTAAGTAATTTGATAATTCAATAATTCAATATTTATTTCTCTTTTTTTTTTTACTGTGTAATAATATAAAATTTTATAAATTCAAAATGTATATTCTTTTTTTTTTTACTGTGTAATATGATTTTATTGATACTGTATACAAAAATTCTTATGTTGATTACAAATTTTTTTTTTTTATTATTGTATTTTAATATTTTTTCAACACATATAAAACATATTGTTATACCTTTTCCTTCCCCTTTACACTTGATCAATTAACAAATATATTTTTTTTTTTATTTATTTATTTTTTACATACTAAAATTTAAAACCAATATTATTTTATAATTTAATAATTCTTAATTTACAAACAATTTAATAATTCATATATTTTAATAACCCCAATCATTTTATAGTTTTAATAATTTTTATAATAATATTAATATAATTGAATATAATTTTAAAACCCAAAACAAAACTCTTAGTTAATTTAAAATATTATATTTTTTAAAACATAATATTAATTTTCAAATTTATAAGTCAACTATTTTTTTTTTTTTTTTTACCGTGTAAATAAATTCAAAAATTTCTTTGGCAGTGTAAAATAATTCTTATACCCAAAATTCCTGATGTAAACAAAAAAATCTTATTCTAAAATTGTTTTGTTATTGTTTACATTTTTATATTTTTATATGATTGACTACATAAATTAGATTTTGTCTACATTTTACAACCATTGACTATATTTAAAAGACTTCATTTAAAAGACTACATTTAAAAGACTACATTTAGAAAAACTTATTTCATATCCTTGCCTCCCCTTTTACTCTTGATCCATTAATATTTTTGTATCTATTTAATTTGATTGTATAATTCAATAACTACAATAATTAACTCCTAAAAGATAATGTGTGTGGACTTAAAGATAAATCGTAATTTGGATTTGGATAAATCGTAATTTTTGTTGTGGTCCTAATACGTCACAATTTTTTGACAAAAAATCATTCCCTAAAATACCATCTACTGGTAATTTCAAATTTTCATTCATAACTTGAAAATCACAATCTAATTTACTATAAATTCCAAATTTTCCTTTACAACTTCCCATTGTTGTACTTTTGTCATGTAACGTTCTTATTGTCATTTGTTTTCCTTTATTTATTTTACTTATGTCAGCAACGCTATCTTTATTTAATAAACTAACCTGGGCACCTGTGTCCACAAGTAATGTAACTTCTTTTTTGTTACTAATATCTAATGGTAGCGTTACTAACGATTTAGGCCCGACCATAACATTTTGTGAGCCTACCCTGTGCTCTTGATTTAGGAACGACTGGGGTTTTGAGTCGCCCCTGACTCGTTTCCCGACTCTAATTGTTGTCTAGCTTGATAAATTTGTCTTATTTCACAATTCAATTCATTATGTCCTTTTACACCACACCATTCACAGTTTTCCATTTGTAGTATGTTTACTGTTGATGAAGGAATTCTTTGAGCATTACAACTTGCTGCGTAATGACCATTGCTACCGCAAATTTTACATTTTATTTGAGGTATTTGTCTGTTCTGATTATTTACTATGTTATTTACTGTACATTCCCTACTAATGTGTCCCGGTTTTCCACATTTAAAACAAACTATTGTTCCAGTATTCCTTGCGCCATTAAAGGATACATGCGGATTAGTATTGTTAGTATTGGAATTACGAAAATTACTTTTATTAACGAAATTGTTAGAATTGTTAGTGTTTTGATTATGTGGATTTGCACTACGATAGTTAGAGTTATAGCGTGGAGATTGATTTTGGTTATTATTGTTAAATTTAGGATTATAATTATTTTTAGGTGGAAACTTTCTACTATGATTGTAGGAATTGTTTGGATAGGAATTATTAGTATTATTAGTATTAAATTGAGGTGAATTATTTGTGTTAAATTGGTTTGGATTTTGGTTTTGACAGGTAGACAAGAATTTTTGGAACATTTGTTCTAACTGTGTGGTATCATTATTTCTTGTAGGTGCTACCTGATCTAAATGATTTGCAAAATTTTTCGCGCCTCTTAAAAGATCCTCGAATTTATTATAATTCTGTCCCAAAACATATTGTTTTATTGATTCCGATCTTAAACCTCTAATAAAAACTCGTTGCGCAGTTTCCTCTGCATCTTGTAACATTGATCCCGGTTCTTTAATATATTTCTTTTTTATTCCTAAAATTAAACATGCATATCTGCGTTGTAATCTGTCTGCGAATGTATTTATGGATTCATCAATTGTTTGAAAACAATTTTCTAACTCGTTTTTTAACTGAGCAATTGATTTTCTAGGAATAAAGTTTTCTTCCAAAATTTCTCTAAATTCTTCAAAGCTAAGTATCGCTCTGTCTTGAAATAATTCGGCTGCTCTACCTCTGAGCTTACCCCGAATTAATTGCCTTAGAACCGAATTCCTATCGATCTCGTCTGTTCTGTAATATGCTTCATTAGCTAGGTCCAGAAAACTTTGTAATTCCAAGATTACCCTATCTCCTTCCGCAGAGAAAATTGGTACTCCCGCTAAATATAATCCAAAAGTGGTGCTTAGTGGTAATGTCATGTTGGAACGTAAATCGTAAGTATTATCCTGATATAAGAAATTTGCAGTAGTTGGTTCTGGAGTTTTAGTAGTTTGATTATTATTTTCTATATTATTATTATTTAATAACCCGGCCCCAGGGCTCTGATTTTCTATATTTTCTAAATTGTCTTCGTTTTCTTGTGGTACTTCATCATATATGTGTTCGGCTTCGTTATTTTCCATTTCCTTTGTTACTGCCGATTTTAATAAATCTAATCTACCTCTTGTAGGATATCTATGATTAGATTTTGTTTTTTCGAACTTTTTTCTTCCCAAAGTTTTCTTTTTTTCTTCTAAAAAGGTTACTCTTTTCTTTGTACCACTAGTACTTGCTATTGGCACCAAATTTTGTGGTGTAGAAGCAATTGGGATCCTAATTTCAATAATCCGGCTTTCATCCGAATTATTTGAAATGGTTGGACTAGAGTTATCAAAAGAGAACGAATCAATGATTCTAGAAAACCTGTTAAGCATAACTTTATGAAATCTAACTTCCAACAGAAATATTGGAGCTCTGACACTCCAAAAAACTACCAATTTAAAGAAATTAAACAATTAGTGATGTACAATTACATCAAAATTTCGAATTCCTACCATTAATATTATATATTCAAAAAAACAAATTAACTAATTAATTATTGTTTTATTTCAACATGGATTAATTATTATAATTTTTTTATATAAAGAAAAACTTATAAGCCCAGAAGTACAAAAAAAATCAAATCAAATAAAAAACTACAAAAATCCAAATAATAAAACTACCCATATCAAACAAAGCGAAATAAGGATATAAAATAAGTTGGCAAAAATGCGAAAGAAAAAAAAATAAACTACCCAATTGTCAATGATTGTTTTTTTTTTACAAGAAGAATAGACAAAAAAAAAATATTATTTATTTTTTAATCATGTTTATTTTTACTACTAAATACTACAATGTTATTCCTTTCAATTATTATTTCCAAATTTTCTGATAGTATAAAAATACAAAAATATAATAATTCATCCTCCCTTACTATTTTCATTATGAGATAATAAATTAATTTATTGTTTAATAACAGAAATATTTAAAAAAAAATCTTTAACTACAATTTAATGCTGCTTCTGCTCTGCGTATGCTTTCCTCAAATATTCTACTAAAATTCTTCGATGTTATGTTCTCCTTTTTCTTTTTTCTCGATTCTTTCTTCAATTGTTTTATCTGTGCTTCAAACAGGGTTTTATGTTCGTTTGAACACCCCAAACTTATTATTCTCCTTAAATCTTTTATTTGCTGCTGCCTGACTGCTGATTTCCCTCCTCTTCGTTTTTTCTGCTGCTTAACTTTTTCTGCTGGTAATTTCCTTGTTGCTCTTTTCTTATATTCCTCTATAGTTATCGGTTTTGGTCCTACTCCGTTGTCTTTACTAATTTCCTCAAAAACCGACTCCTTATTTTTATATGGTGTTGACATTAAAAAGATCAATTGAGTCTAGCAAAAAAAATGCTTCTGACTCCACCTTAAGCATAAGCTTTTTAAGGTGATTTTAGATCTTTTTATTAAATATTTTTTCTTACACGTAGGTTTGGTTAACGTAAAAATGGTAATTTTTACGCAACCGGCTGCGCCATATGTTATATTATTAATTATTTAATAATATAATTACTTTACCTATTTGTTATTCTTTATGATACAATCTCTTTAATGTGGTTTTTATGTTGACAAAAACGATATTTTCCTTTTTATTGATTTATGATTTATTTAAAAATTAAATACTTTATCTATTTAGATATCATACAATATAACAATGCGTGAAACAATTTTCAATAAAGCACAAGCTTTTTCCTTGAAATTGTTCTGGTTGTTGATATTGATCGACTGACCATTTAACCATCGATTTACATTTAATTTATATGATTTTCAGTTATACAAAATCAATAATAATTGATTTTGTAATAAATTCTTTTACCTTTAATAATTAATAAAAACATGCTTAGTTAGCAAAATTGCTAATTAAGCAATTTTGAATTTAAATAATATTTAATTAAAATAAATTTATTGATTTATTTTGTCAATTTGACAAAATAAATTAGGTCATTAATTAATTACAAATAATTTATTACAGAGTGTACCATTTTGTACACTACAAATATATATGTGTATGGTATATACCATATATACTTTACAACTTATTGTGAAATTGAAAAAAAAAATCTAAATTTTATATGGATTTCCTAATTGTGAAAAAATATTTCACATTTTAGGGGAATCTGAATGTCCCAATTCCTAAAATACACCAGAATTCGAAAATTTTCATAATATAATTCATATTTTATAATATCGTATAAATTTAAAGAAAAACATTTGGATGTAACAATTTAAAATAAAAAGTATTATTAAAATTTAGTTTTTGTAAAAAATAAATATTAGATAATTTAAAGACATTTTACATGGGAATTTATTAAAATATTTTTTAAATTTTATTTTTTCAGCAATTATATTAAATGTTCGCACAAATAAGGAGTTTCATCGACCGTCACAAACGGAAGTTTGTCGTTACTGGTTTTGTAATAGGAGGCACGGTTCTAACTGTTCAGTATATACAGCGTAAATTTATAGACCTACAAAATCAAAAATCACAGCAGTTTTTAGAACGAAGCAGGAGAATGCAGCATTTTGAATCTACAGAACGGACTTGTAATCAAGCAATTGTAGGAATTAGTAGAAAACTTTGTGATCAGATAATAAAGATTATTAACACTAATGATATACTTAATGAATTGAAAAATCTACCAGAAAATAAAGTTGAACTATGGAATGAACTGAAAATAGTTTGTTTTACGAGGTTAACAACATTTGTTTATGCAACGTCTATGCTGGTTATAACATTAAGAGTTCAACTAAATCTTCTTGGTGGATATTTATATAAAGACACGGCCGCATCTGTAAATATAAAAGTATCTGAGGAAATCCGCCAGGTTTACCTTTCATTAATTCAGCATTTTTTGAGCGATGGGCTATTTAAATTAATAGAACTAATTGATAAAAAAGTGCGCGAAATAATGAAATCTTATTCATTAACGCAAAATTTCACATTAGCCGATATAGAACAGGTATTTTGGGCATTACAAACATCAATTAACAGTAATTTTAAAGATGCAAACAATCGAATTGCAAAGTATGTTTTCCCCCAAAAAAATAATGGTAGCAGCATTTTAAGGACAATGTTTTCAGAAACTATGGATGTGTTAGAAAGTGAAGAAGTTACCACACTTTTTTTAAATAATGTAAGCAACGGCTATTCAGTTGTTGTAGACAATATTGCGGAATATTTTACAGAAACGAATCAGCTTTCTAGCATTATTAAATCAGGTGATAAATCGCATAATAAAAGTATTGTATACATAAATCAAATCAAAATTCCACTGGCTAGGTTGATTCCAATCGTAAATGGATTAACATCTAAATGTTTTGACACTAAAACAAAGCAACAAAATTTAGCAACTGCACTCTCAACATATTACTTAATTTCAGATCATATTAAAATATTGGGTGCAAATGTTTATGAAGTTTTTAGTGGATAATATATTCGGTCTAATTAATAATTATATTTTTTTTATGTGCGTGGGTTTATATATTATGTAGAATTGTAAAAATAAAGATATAACTAAAGTATGTTGTTCTCTTTTATGCTAAATGTTTTAACTCTTTATAATATGGTTAGTCAGTAGAAAAGAAAAAAATATTTTTTGACAAATTTTATCTCAATAGAATTGTAGAACTGGAATGAAACTTGGAAACCTTATTTTAAAACTAATAAGTATGCTCATATCACATCATATTTCATTTGTTTTTTATTTTTTTAATAACATTTACGATACTAAAGGGCTATCGTATCCTAATGTTATCAAGGTGTAGTTCTCCTACAAAACAGCTCGGATGTATGTATAATGCATTATATATTTTTAAATCACACCAGTATATCTCTGTGTAGCTACTATTATATGTAGCTACATATAGAAACGAGATAATAAAGAATAAGCAAATAATACTCTGTGGGTACGTACGGAATGTATTGGATATAAAATGCCGCATATCAAAATAACGAAAAAAAAACTATGATTCTACAAATCTATTAGAAGCTTGGCACAGTGGCTTGCCGTTTGTGGTGCGTAGCATGTTGGCGTTTATAAACTGATTATGGAAAAATCAAAATAGAATTCATTTCAATTGAAAAGCATATTGTTAATAAATCGTATTGGAAAACCATATTGATACATAATCACGAATCCATTCTGTCTCTGTGTACAAAATTTCACTGAAATCACAATATAAACCATCGGAGTGATCGGGTGCAGCTTGTCTAACAAAGTATTATATTCCCCAGGGTACCAGGGTACGCTGGGGGGATTCTTGGTGGATACAAAAGGGCAGAACCTATCTAACGTCCTAATTTGAAAATGGTACGTCATGCTACGGTTTTATAAGCAAAATTAATAACAAAAATTTCAAAAATATCATCCATATTGAAAAATATTTACTACTCTATTTACACATTCAATAATTTGAAATAAATTAAAATATGTATATAATAATAATAACCAATCCTGCATTGAAGACGTCAAATTTCCCTAAATTACCAAGTAACCAAAATATTTATTCTAAAGGATGTTCAAAATTGAGGTATCGTTTTAATTTTAATAAAAAGACTTTTTTTTTTTAAATACATATTAAATATATTTTTATTTTAATTTATTACAAATAGGTTCCGGTTAATAATGAAAAATTATGTCGGCCAAGTGCCCCCCCCCCCTACTGGCTCCACAGGCTACCAATCTTTTACCAAAATTCTGAATCATGTTGAAAAAACTGTTGTCAATGGTTGAAATCTGCTCGATAATGTTGTTTTTAAGCTCTTGAATTGTTGTGGCATTATTGCTGTACACTTTCGATTTCAGAAAACCCCACAAAAAAATCCAACGGTGTCAAATCGCACGATCTTGGTGGCCAATTCACTCCTCCTCTATGAGAAATAATGCGATCTTCGAACTTTTCCTTAAAAAGATCCATTGTTTCTCTTGCTGTGTGGCACAGATAAGTTGGTTATTAGAAAGCTATATTTTTAAAAAAGCTTTTACAATGACCAGTTTGCTCTTTTCAATAACCAACAAGAGATTTTTATTTGCTAGTTTTGCTTTATTGTTGTTTTAATGTTATAGAAAAACAGCTTTTCTCTTGTTAAAAAATATTGGTATTTTTCTATTGTACATATATAATAACTCTGTTTGTTTAAGGTGTGTTATGATTATCAGACGTCTTAAAACAAATGATACGAGTTTTTTTTTATCTGTCCAAAGAGTCTGATGAAAAATGTTATGAAAATGCATACCATTAGTTTGTTCATACAAAATAGCATGCGATTATTTTTTTTATTATCACACATTGTACTATTTTCCATCAGACAAAGAACCACTTAATTTTTTTAATAAAAAGTCTGATAATGTAAACATCCTTTTACACCTGTCATGTAATTTACTTATTATTTTGTTGTTTTTTTTTTTATTTTTTTTTCTTCTCATTCCTTTTGTGATTTCGCGGGCAAGGAGGAGGGATCAGGAAATAAATATTATTTGTATTTTAAAATTTTTTTAAAACTCTTTCTGTAAAACTTCTTTCCCTTTTTTGGATTTTATGGGTTGTATAGTTTATTTTTAGCTAATGTGCTAAATTCTGTCTGTTTGTTCTAAACGTCTTTATATAAATTTATAAATACGGATTGTTGATGTTGTTTCTTTTCAATTCAAAGGAGTAGGTGTGTTCAATTATATAATGTGGGTTTCTATTGCTTTATTCAAATTTTAATCTCCAATTGAACATGAAGAATTTTTTTTTTTAAATTTAAAGAATTAAAATATATAAAGTAAGCCACGACGGACTCGACGGACGGACGCGTAAGTTCAATCGATTTGAACATGCAACGGAGGACATGTATGAAATATATTTTTTATAAATTGACCAAATTGAAATATAAAACCATTGTTCAAAAAAAAGAAAATTAACAGAAATTAGCATAAAAGTTAATTTGAATTTGCCAGATCAAAATTTCTAATGTTCTTCTTGTCCATCCTTCGAAAAAAAACTAAAAGACAATTATCTCATAAAAAAGACATAATTATATTAAAAAAAAATTTATGACATTCTATGTATAAAATTTTATATGGACATAAAACGACTTTTAGAACAACCAGATAAAATTTAGCAAATAATTCAAAAAAGTTTTAAAAAATAGTTTTTAAGATTTTTTAAAATATAAAAATTTATTTCCTGCATCCCTCCACCTTGCCCTGAAATCAGCAAAAGTCATGAAATAGATAAAATAAAAAGTAAATTGAATCGCACACTATGTCAATTTTTTAAAATTGTTAAAAATTTCACGTATTTTAGGACATCAATAATGTATTTTTTTTATATAATTCCAAATTTTGACTGAAACTGCTGAACAAAAATTTTATGGAGACAAACTAAATTAAAATCTTTAATATGTACTTTAAAAATGCCCAGAAAAAAATTACAACTTAACTCATATTTTTAGAATTCAAGTCCAACGCAACATACATCGAACTCCAAATACTTAGTCTAGGTTCTCACCGGACTTTGTTTTGTTAAAATTAACAAAACTATTTTGACATCTCAAAATTAACAAAGTTATTAACAATGAAATGTTGTCGATCATACATATTTTGCTTTGTTATTTACAATGTTTTTGTGTACCAACCCTGCAAAAAATGAATTCCCAAGGGAAATTTTATACCAGCTGATATTTTTGACAAATATTTTGAAGTATAATATCAAATGAAAATCAATAATCAAATAATTATTTTAATATTTACAAAATATTATTTGTTATTTTGAGTTTGAAGAAAAAAAAATTTGCGATTATGACAACAAGGGGAGAAAATTTAAACAGAAGTTTAAATTTGAATGTATGTAAAATGAAAAAACTTTTAAAATATTCAATTGAAGTTTCAGATATTTTTATTTTTGTCCACAAAAACATATTTCAATGAAAATTTCTTTCATATTTTAAGTTATACATTTCAAATTTTGTTTTGACATTATTGACAGAAATTTCAAATATATTATTAATACATTCTCAAAAATTTACTACTACATGAACAGCGATAGTTTTGTTAATTTTAACAAAGAAAATCTTGGTGTGAATGAGGACTTATAGTAAAATATTTTTTTAAAAAAATTCTAAAACTGAAATTCAAATATTATTTTTCTGTTTTCTGTTAAAAAAAATAGAAAATTCTTGATAATTCTGTTCCCTCTGTCAATCCCCGTTTCTAAATAAATATTTTTTATATCGCTGAGAGAATTTTTTTCTTTTTTTACTTTCCTTTTATTGAATTCACAATTCATGTTTTCCTCACCTGGGCATAGCTCCTAAACGGCTTTACCGATTTAACTCAAATTTGAAACTTAAGCTCGTGTTATTAATTACTCGGTACTTTAATAACTTTTATGGCCCTTCGAGGGGGCGGGGGGTTGGGCCTATTTTCTAAAAAGTCATGTGGGGTATCAAATTAAAGGTCTTGATGAGTACATCTCGTTGGGTAGTGTTTCGGGCAACTAGGACCTAGTGGGGCCCCCCAAAAATGGGGCCCAAAATGAAAAAAAATCATGAAAGGTATCAAATTAAAGGTCTGGAAGAGTAGATATCTTTGGGGTAAGTAAAGGAAGTGTTTGGGGGCAACGCGGGTCATGTGGGGCCTGAAATTATTATTAATTTCCTTTTATTAAATTTACAATTCATATTTTCCTCACCTGGGCATAGCTCCTAAACGGCTTAACCGATTTAACGCAAATTTGGAACTTAAGCTCCAGCGTTTACCCAGTCGGTGCCACATAATTTTCAGGGCCCGGCGAGGGGGCGGGGGGTTGGACCTATTTTCAAAAAAGTCATGTGGGGTATCAAATTAAAGGTCTTGATGAGTACATCTCGATGGGTAGTGTTTCGGGTAACTAGGACCATGTGGGGTCCCCAAAAAATGGGACCTATTTTTAAAGAAGTCATGTGGGGTATCAAATTAAAGGTATTGATGAGTACATCACGTTGGGTAATGTTTTGGGTAACTGGGACCAAGTAGGCCCCCAAAAAATGGGGTCAAAAATGAAAAAAATCATATGGGCATCAAATTAAAGGTCTGGAAGAACAGATATTTTTGGGGCAAGTAATTGTAGTATTTGGGGCAACAAGAACCATGTGGGGGCCTGGAAAATGGGGCCCAAAAAATCATGTGGGGTATGAAATTAAAGGTCTCGATGAGTACATCTCGTTGGGTAATGTTTCAGGTAAAGAGCGCCGTACGGGGCCAAAAAATAAAAAAATATACATATGTATATATAAAAATATATATATATGAGCCGTTAATTTTGCAAGTGACTTTTCGCGAAACATGAGTTAGAGCTATTTATTATTAACCGCTCAAATATATATTTTTTACTATAATATGTTATATTATAGTAAAAATATATAAACAATATAAAAATTATACAGTTTTTAGTCGAACAAATATATTGTGTAAAACTTAAAATATTTGACCGACTAAAAAGTATGAAATAATAAATAAATAAAAAAAACATTTTTTAAAAATACTTTCCTTTATAAATAGTAATATGCGACTAAAAACTAATAAATAATACTAAAATTATATAATCTTACATTCTTGTATCTAGAGTCTCAGTAATGGTCAATTGTAGTAGGGTTAACTGCAAACGTACTAGATTAGAGATTCAGTAAAGGTAAAGTATAGTAAAAGGGAAGTAGACCCCTTATAAATATCATTCTGATAAATTCTATTAATTCTCATAATTAATTTTGATCAGTTTTACTTCCCTTTATAAAGGGTCTACTTCCCTTTTACTATACTTTACCTTTACTGAATCTCTAATCTAGTACGTTTGCAGTTAACCCTACTACAATTGACCATTACTGAGACTCTAGATACAAGAATGTAAGATTATATAATTTTAGTATTATTTATTAGTTTTTAGTCGCATATTACTATTTATAAAGGAAAGTATTTTTAAAAAATGTTTTTTTTATTTATTTATTTTTTTATATTCTCTAACAAATTTAAAAAAAAATGTTTTTTTCAATTTCATATTGAAAAAAAAGCTTTCATAATTTGTTGAAAAATCCATCCTATATTACGCGGTTTTAGAACACTATCCTACATCTTATAGTGATTATCTTTGTTATTAAAAAGCTACATTTTTTAAAATTTAAAAATGGCACTTTGGGATTTGGTGGAGAGACGGATTTGTCAGGGACATTTATTGTGAAATTGAAAAAAAAAAATCTAAATTTTATATGGATTTCATATGGATTTCCTAATTGTGAAAAAATATTTCACATTTTAGGGGAATCTTAATGTCCCAATTCCTAAAATACACCGGAATTCGAAAATTTTCATAATAAATTCATATTTTATAATATCGTATAAATTTAAAGAAAAACATTTGGATGTAACAATTTAAAATAAAAAGTATTATTAAAATTTAGTTTTTGTAAAAAATAAATATTAGATAATTTAAAGATATTTTACATGGGAATTTATTAAATTATTTTTAAAATTTTATTTTTTCAGCAATTATATTAAATGTTCGCACAAATAAGGAGTTTCATCGACCGTCACAAACGGAAGTTTGTCGTTACTGGTTTTGTAATAGGAGGCACGGTTCTAACTGTTCAGTATATACAGCGTAAATTTATAGACCTACAAAATCAAAAATCACAGCAGTTTTTAGAACGAAGCAGGAGAATGCAGCATTTTGAATCTACAGAACGGACTTGTAATCAAGCAATTGTAGGAATTAGTAGAAAACTTTGTGATCAGATAATAAAGATTATTAACACTAATGATATACTTAATGAATTGAAAAATCTACAAGAAAATAAAGTTGAACTATGGAATGAACTGAAAATAGTTTGTTTTACGAGGTTAACAACATTTGTTTATGCAACGTCTATTCTGGTTATAACATTAAGAGTTCAACTAAATTTTCTTGGTGGATATTTATATAAAGACACGGCCGCATCTGTAAATGGAAATCCGCCAGGTTTACTTTTCATTAATTCAGCATTTTTTGAGCGATGGGCTATTTAAATTAATAGAACTAATTGATAAAAAAGTGCGCGAAATAATGAAATCTTATTCATTAACGCAAAATTTCACATTAGCCGATATAGAACAGGTATTTTGGGCATTACAAACATCAATTAACAGTAATTTTAAAGATGCAAACAATCGAATTGCAAAGTATGTTTTCCCCCAAAAAAATAATGGTAGCAGCATTTTAAGCACAATGTTTTCAGAAACTATGGATGTGTTAGAAAGTGAAGAAGTTACTACACTTTTTTTAAATAATGTAAGCAACGGCTATTCAGTTGTTGTAGACAATATTGCGGAATATTTTACAGAAACGAATCAGCTTTCTAGCATTATTAAATCAGGTGATAAATCGCATAATAAAAGTATTGTATACATAAATCAAATCAAAATTCCGCTGGCTAGGTTGATTCCAATCGTAAATGGATTAACATCTAAATGTTTTGACACTAAAACAAAACCACAAAATTTAGCAACTGCACTCTCAACATATTACTTAATTTCAGATCATATTAAAATATTGGGTGCAAATGTTTATGAAGTTTTTAGTGGATAATATATTCTGTCTAATTAATAATTATATTTTTTTTATGTGCGTGGGTTTATATATTATGTAGAATTGTAAAAATAAAGATATAACTAAAGTATGTTGTTCTCTTTTATGCTAAATGTTTTAACTCTTTATAATATGGTTAGTCAGTAGAAAAGAAAAAAATATTTTTTGACAAATTTTATCTCAATAGAATTGTAGAACTGGAATGAAACTTGGAAACCTTATTTTAAAACTAATAAGTATGCTCATATCACATCATATTTCATTTGTTTTTTATTTTTTTAATAACATTTACGATACTAAAGGGCTATCGTATCCTAATGTTATCAAGGTGTAGTTCTCCTACAAAACAGCTCGGATGTATGTATAATGCATTATATATTTTTAAATCACACCAGTATATCTCTGTGTAGCTACTATTATATGTAGCTACATATAGAAACGAGATAATAAAGAATAAGCAAATAATACTCTGTGGGTACGTACGGAATGTATTGGATATAAAATGCCGCATATCAAAATAACGAAAAAAAAAACTATGATTCTAATCTATTAGAAGCTTGGCACAGTGGCTTGCCGTTTGTGGTGCGTAAGAAGCATGTTGGCGTTTATAAACTGATTATGGAAAAATCAAAATAGAATTCATTTCAATTGAAAAGCATATTGTTAATAAATCATATTGGAAAACCATATTGATACATAATCACGAATCCATTCTGTCTCTGTGTACAAAATTTCACTGATATCACAATCTTAACCATCGGAGTGATAGTGCAGCTTGTCTAACAAAGTATTATATTCCCCAGGGTACCAGGGTACGCTGGGGGGATTCTTGGTGGATACAAAAGGGCAGAACCTATCTAACGTCCTAATTTGAAAATTGTACGTCATGCTACGGTTTTATAAGCAAAATTAATAACAAAAATTTCAAAAATATCATCCATATTGAAAAATATTTACTACTCTATTTACACATTCAATAATTTGAAATAAATTAAAATATGTATATAATAATAATAACCAATCCTGCATTGAAGATGTCAAATTTCCCTAAATTACCAAGTAACCAAAATATTTATTCTAAAGGGTGTTCAAAATTGAGGTATCGTTTTAATTTTAATAAAAAAGACTTTTTTTTAAAATACATATTAAATATATTTTTATTTTAATTTATTACAAATAGGTTCCGGTTAATAATGAAAAATTATGTTGGCCAAGTGCCCCCCCCCCCTACTGGCTCCGCAGGCTACCAATCTTTTACCAAAATTCTGAATCATGTTGAAAAAACTGTTGTCAATGGTTGAAATCTGCTCGATAATGTTGTTTTTAAGCTCTTGAATTGTTGTGGCATTATTGCTGTACACTTTCGATTTCAGAAAACCCCACAAAAAAATCCAACGGTGTCAAATCGCACGATCTTGGTGGCCAATTCACTCCTCCTCTACGAGAAATAATGCGATCTTCGAACTTTTCCTTCAAAAGATCCATTGTTTCTCTTGCTGTGTGGCACAGCTAAGTTGGTTATTAGAAAGCTATATTTTTAAAAAAGCTTTTACAATGACCAGTTTGCTCTTTTCAATAACCAACAAGAGATTTTTATTTGCTAGTTTTGCTTTATTGTTGTTTTAATGTTATAGAAAAACAGCTTTTCTCTTGTTAAAAAATATTGGTATTTTTCTATTGTACATATATAATAACTCTGTTTGTTTAAGGTGTGTTATGATTATCAGACTTCTTAAAACAAATGATACGAGTTTTTTTTATCTGTCCAATAAGTCTGATGAAAAATGTTATGAAAATGCATACCATTAGTTTGTTCATACAAAATAGCATGCGATTATTTTTTTTATTATCACACATTGTACTATTTTCCATCAGACAAAGAACCACTTAATTTTTTTAATAAAAAGTCTGACAATGTAAACATCCTTTTACATCTGTCATGCAATTTACTTATTATTTTGTTGTTTTTTTTTTATTTTTTTTTCTTCTCATTCCTTTGGTGATTTCGCGGGCAAGGAGGAGGAATCAGGAAATAAATATTATTTGTATTTTAAAAAATTTTTAAAACTCTTCCTGTAACACTTCTTTCCCTTTTTTGGATTTTATGGGTTGTATAGTTTATTTTTAGCTAATGTGCTAAATTCTGTCTGTTTGTTTTAAAAGTCTTTATATAAATTTATAAATACGGATTGTTGAAGTTGTTTCTTTCCAATTCAAAGGAGTAGGTGTGTTCAATTATATAATGTGGGTTTCTATTGCTTTATTCAAATTTTTATCTCCAATTGAACATGAACATTTTTTTTTTAAATTTAAAGAATTAAAATATATAAAGTAAGCCACGACGGACTCGACGGACGGACGCGTAAGTTCAATCGATTTGAACATGCAACGGAGGACATGTATGAAATATATTTTTTATAAATTGACCAAATTGAAATATAAAACCATTGTTCAAAAAAAAGAAAATTAACAGAAATTAGCATAAAAGTTAATTTGAATTTGCCAGATCAAAATTTCTAATGTTCTTCTTGTCCATCCTTCGAAAAAAAACTAAAAGACAATTATTTCATAAAAAAGACATAATTATATTAAAAAAAAATTTATGACATTCTATGTATACAATTTTATATGGACATAAAACGACTTTTAGAACAACCAGATAGAATTTAGCAAATAATTCAAAAGTTTTAAAAAATAGTTTTTAAGATTTTTTAAAATATAAAAATTTATTTCCTGCATCCCTCCACCTTGCCCTGAAATCAGCAAAGTCATGAAATAGATAAAATAAAAAGTAAATTGAATCGCACACTATGTCAATTTTTTAAAATTGTTAAAAATTTCACGTATTTTAGGACATCAATAATGTATTTCTTTTATATAATTCCAAATTTTGACTGAAACTGCTGAACAAAAATTTTATGGAGACAAACTAAATTAAAATCTATAATATGTACTTTAAAAATGCCCAGAAAAAAATTACAACTTAACTCATATTTTTAGAATTCAAGTCCAACGCAACATACATCGAACTCCAAATACTTATAGTAAAATATTTTTTTAAAAAAATTCTAAAACTGAAATTCAAATATTATTTTTCTGTTTTCTGTTAATAAAAAAAAAAAAATTCTTGATAATTCTGTTCCCTCTGTCAATACCCGTTTCTAAATAAATATTTTTTATATCGCTGAGAGAATTTTTTTCTTTTTTTTTTATATTCTCTAACAAATTTAAAAAAAAATGTTTTTTTCAATTTCATATTGAAAAAAAAGCTTTCATAATTTGTTGAAAAATCCATCCTATATTACGCGGTTTTAGAACACTATCCTACATCTTATAGTGATTATCTTTGTTATTAAAAAGCTACATTTTTTAAAATTTAAAAATGGCACTTTGTTATTTGGTGGAAGACGGATTTGTCAGGGACATTTATTGTGAAATTGAAAAAAAAAATCTAAATTTTATATGGATTTCATATGGATTTCCTAATTGTGAAAAAATATTTCACATTTTAGGGGAATCTTAATGTCCCAATTCCTAAAATACACCGGAATTCGAAAATTTTCATAATAAATTCATATTTTATAATATCGTATAAATTTAAAGAAAAACATTTGGATGTAACAATTTAAAATAAAAAGTATTATTAAAATTTAGTTTTTGTAAAAAATAAATATTAGATAATTTAAAGACATTTTACATGGGAATTTATTAAAATATTTTTAAAATTTTATTTTTTCAGCAATTATATTAAATGTTCGCACAAATAAGGAGTTTCATCGACCGTCACAAACGGAAGTTTGTCGTTACTGGTTTTGTAATAGGAGGCACGGTTCTAACTGTTCAGTATATACAGCGTAAATTTATAGACCTACAAAATCAAAAATCACAGCAGTTTTTAGAACGAAGCAGGAGAATGCACCATTTTGAATCTACAGAACGGACTTGTAATCAAGCGTAGGAATTAGTAGAAAACTTTGTGATCATATAATAAAGATTATTAACACTAATGATATACTTAATGAATTGAAAAATCTACAAGAAAATAAAGTTGAACTATGGAATGAACTGAAAATAGTTTGTTTTACGAGGTTAACAACATTTGTTTATGCAACGTCTATTCTGGTTATAACATTAAGAGTTCAACTAAATCTTCTTGGTGGATATTTATATAAAGACACGGCCGCATCTGTAAATATAAAAGTATCTGAGGAAATCCGCCAGGTTTACTTTTCATTAATTCAGCATTTTTTGAGCGATGGGCTATTTAAATTAATAGAACTAATTGATAAAAAAGTGCGCGAAATAATGAAATCTTATTCATTAACGCAAAATTTCACATTAGCCGATATAGAACAGGTATTTTGGGCATTACAAACATCAATTAACAGTAATTTTAAAGATGCAAACAATCGAATTGCAAAGTATGTTTTCCCCCCAAAAAATAATTTTAAGCACAATGTTTTCAGAAACTATGGATATGTTAGAAAGTGAAGAAGTTACTACACTTTTTTTAAATAATGTAAGCAACGGCTATTCAGTTGTTGTAGACAATATTGCGGAATATTTTACAGAAACGAATCAGCTTTCTAGCATTATTAAATCAGGTGATAAATCGCATAATAAAAGTATTGTATACATAAATCAAATCAAAATTCCGCTGGCTAGGTTGATTCCAATCGTAAATGGATTAACATCTAAATGTTTTGACACTAAAACAAAACCACAAAATTTAGCAACTGCACTCTCAACATATTACTTAATTTCAGATCATATTAAAATATTGGGTGCAAATGTTTATGAAGTTTTTAGTGGATAATATATTCTGTCTAATTAATAATTATATTTTTTTTATGTGCGTGTGTTTATATATTATGTAGAATTGTAAAAATAAAGATATAACTAAAGTATGTTGTTCTCTTTTATGCTAAATGTTTTAACTCTTTATAATATGGTTAGTCAGTAGAAAAGAAAAAAATATTTTTTGACAAATTTTATCTCAATAGAATTGTAGAACTGGAATGAAACTTGGAAACCTTATTTTAAAACTAATAAGTATGCTCATATCACATCATATTTCATTTGTTTTTTATTTTTTTAATAACATTTACGATACTAAAGGGCTATCGTATCCTAATGTTATCAAGGTGTAGTTCTCCTACAAAACAGCTCGGATGTATGTATAATGCATTATATATTTTTAAATCACACCAGTATATCTCTGTGTAGCTACTATTATATGTAGCTACATATAGAAACGAGATAATAAAGAATAAGCAAATAATACTCTGTGGGTACGTACGGAATGTATTGGATATAAAATGCCGCATATCAAAATAACGAAAAAAAAACTATGATTCTACAAATCTATTAGAAGCTTGGCACAGTGGCTTGCCGTTTGTGGTGCGTAAGAAGCATGTTGGCGTTTATAAACTGATTATGGAAAAATCAAAATAGAATTCATTTCAATTGAAAAGCATATTGTTAATAAATCATATTGGAAAACCATATTGATACATAATCACGAATCCATTCTGTCTCTGTGTACAAAATTTCACTGAAATCACAATCTAAACCATCGGAGTGATAGTGCAGCTTGTCTAACAAAGTATTATATTCCCCAGGGTACCAGGGTACGCTGGGGGATTCTTGGTGGATACAAAAGGGCAGAACCTATCTAACGTCCTAATTTGAAAATGGTACGTCATGCTACGGTTTTATAAGCAAAATTAATAACAAAAATTTCAAAAATATCATCCATATTGAAAAATATTTACTACTCTATTTACACATTCAATAATTTGAAATAAATTAAAATATGTATATAATAATAATAACCAATCCTGCATTGAAGACGTCAAATTTCCCTAAATTACCAAGTATCCAAAATATTTATTCTAAAGGGTGTTCAAAATTGAGGTATCGTTTTAATTTTAATAAAAAAAGACTTTTTTTTTAAAATACATATTAAATATATTTTTATTTTAATTTATTACAAATAGGTTCCGGTTAATAATGAAAAATTATGTCGGCCAAGTGCCCCCCCCTACTGGCTCCACAGGCTACCAATCTTTTACCAAAATTCTGAATCATGTTGAAAAAACTGTTGTCAATGGTTGAAATCTGCTCGATAATGTTGTTTTTAAGCTCTTGAATTGTTGTGGCATTATTGCTGTACACTTTCGATTTCAGAAAACCCCACAAAAAAATCCAACGGTGTCAAATCGCACGATCTTGGTGGCCAATTCACTCCTCCTCTACGAGAAATAATGCGATCTTCGAACTTTTCCTTCAAAAGATCCATTGTTTCTCTTGCTGTGTGGCACAGCTAAGTTGGTTATTAGAAAGCTATATTTTTAAAAAAGCTCTTACAATGACCAGTTTGCTCTTTTCAATAACCAACAAGAGATTTTTATTTGCTAGTTTTGCTTTATTGTTGTTTTAATGTTATAGAAAAACAGCTTTTCTCTTGTTAAAAAATATTGGTATTTTTCTATTGTACATATATAATAACTCTGTTTGTTTAAGGTGTGTTATGATTATCAGACTTCTTAAAACAAATGATACGAGTTTTTTTTATCTGTCCAATAAGTCTGATGAAAAATGTTATGAAAATGCATACCATTAGTTTGTTCATACAAAATAGCATGCGATTATTTTTTTTATTATCACACATTGTACTATTTTCCATCAGACAAAGAACCACTTAATTTTTTTAATAAAAAGTCTGATAATGTAAACATCCTTTTACATCTGTCATGCAATTTACTTATTATTTTGTTGTTTTTTTCTCATTTTTTTTTCTTCTCATTCCTTTTGTGATTTCGCGGGCAAGGAGGAGGAATCATGAAATAAATATTATTTGTATTTTAAAAATTTTTTAAAACTCTTTCTGTAAAACTTCTTTCCCTTTTTTGGATTTTATGGGTTGTATAGTTTATTTTTAGCTAATGTGCTAAATTCTGTCTGTTTTAAAAGTCTTTATATAAATTTATAAATACGGATTGTTGAAGTTGTTTCTTTCCAATTCAAAGGAGTAGGTGTGTTCAATTATATAATGTGGGTTTCTATTGCTTTATTCAAATTTTTATCTCCAATTGAACATGAACATTTTTTTTTTAAATTTAAAGAATTAAAATATATAAAGTAAGCCACGACGGACTCGACGGACGGACGCGTAAGTTCAATCGATTTGAACATGCAACGGAGGACATGTATGAAATATATTTTTTATAAATTGACCAAATTGAAATATAAAACCATTGTTCAAAAAAAAGAAAATTAACAGAAATTAGCATAAAAGTTAATTTGAATTTGCCAGATCAAAATTTCTAATGTTCTTCTTGTCCATCCTTCGAAAAAAAACTAAAAGACAATTATTTCATAAAAAAGACATAATTATATTAAAAAAAATTTATGACATTCTATGTATAAAATTTTATATGGACATAAAACGACTTTTAGAACAACCAGATAGAATTTAGCAAATAATTCAAAAAAGTTTTAAAAAATAGTTTTTAAGATTTTTTAAAATATAAAAATTTATTTCCTGCATCCCTCCACCTTGCCCTGAAATCAGCAAAAGTCATGAAATAGATAAAATAAAAAGTAAATTGAATCGCACACTATGTCAATTTTTTAAAATTGTTAAAAATTTCACGTATTTTAGGACATCAATAATGTATTTTTTTTATATAATTCCAAATTTTGACTGAAACTGCTGAACAAAAATTTTATGGAGACAAACTAAATTAAAATCTATAATATGTACTTTAAAAATGCCCAGAAAAAAATTACAACTTAACTCATATTTTTAGAATTCAAGTCCAACGCAACATACATCGAACTCCAAATACTTATAGTAAAATATTTTTTTAAAAAAATTCTAAAACTGAAATTCAAATATTATTTTTCTGTTTTCTGTTAAAAAAAATAGAAAATTCTTGATAATTCTAAATAAATATTTTTTATATCGCTGATAGAATTTTTTTCTTTTTTTATATATTCTCTAACAAATTTAAAAAAAAATGTTTTTTTCAATTTCATATTGAAAAAAAAGCTTTCATAATTTGTTGAAAAATCCATCCTATATTACGCGGTTTTAGAACACTATCCTACATCTTATAGTGATTATCTTTGTTATTAAAAAAGCTATATTTTTTAAAATTTAAAAATGGCACTTTGTTATTTGGTGGAGAGACGGATTTGTCAGGGACATTTATTGTGAAATTGAAAAAAAAAATCTAAATTTTATATGGATTTCATATGGATTTCCTAATTGTGAAAAAATATTTCACATTTTAGGGGAATCTTAATGTCCCAATTCCTAAAATACACCGGAATTCGAAAATTTTCATAATAAATTCATATTTTATAATATCGTATAAATTTAAAGAAAAACATTTGGATGTAACAATTTAAAATAAAAAGTATTATTAAAATTTAGTTTTTGTAAAAAATAAATATTAGATAATTTAAAGACATTTTACATGGGAATTTATTAAAATATTTTTAAAATTTTATTTTTTCAGCAATTATATTAAATGTTCGCACAAATAAGGAGTTTCATCGACCGTCACAAACGGAAGTTTGTCGTTACTGGTTTTGTAATAGGAGGCACGGTTCTAACTGTTCAGTATATACAGCGTAAATTTATAGACCTACAAAATCAAAAATCACAGCAGTTTTTAGAACGAAGCAGGAGAATGCACCATTTTGAATCTACAGAACGGACTTGTAATCAAGCAATTGTAGGAATTAGTAGAAAACTTTGTGATCATATAATAAAGATTATTAACACTAATGATATACTTAATGAATTGAAAAATCTACAAGAAAATAAAGTTGAACTATGGAATGAACTGAAAATAGTTTGTTTTACGAGGTTAACAACATTTGTTTATGCAACGTCTATTCTGGTTATAACATTAAGAGTTCAACTAAATCTTCTTGGTGGATATTTATATAAAGACACGGCCGCATCTGTAAATATAAAAGTATCTGAGGAAATCCGCCAGGTTTACTTTTTATTAATTCAGCATTTTTTGAGCGATGGGCTATTTAAATTAATAGAACTAATTGATAAAAAAGTGCGCGAAATAATGAAATCTTATTCATTAACGCAAAATTTCACATTAGCCGATATAGAACAGGTATTTTGGGCATTACAAACATCAATTAACAGTAATTTTAAAGATGCAAACAATCGAATTGCAAAGTATGTTTTCCCCCAAAAAAATAATGGTAGCAGCATTTTAAGCACAATGTTTTCAGAAACTATGGATATGTTAGAAAGTGAAGAAGTTACTACACTTTTTTTAAATAATGTAAGCAACGGCTATTCAGTTGTTGTAGACAATATTGCGGAATATTTTACAGAAACGAATCAGCTTTCTAGCATTATTAAATCAGGTGATAAATCGCATAATAAAAGTATTGTATACATAAATCAAATCAAAATTCCGCTGGCTAGGTTGATTCCAATCGTAAATGGATTAACATCTAAATGTTTTGACACTAAAACAAAACCACAAAATTTAGCAACTGCACTCTCAACATATTACTTAATTTCAGATCATATTAAAATATTGGGTGCAAATGTTTATGAAGTTTTTAGTGGATAATATATTCTGTCTAATTAATAATTATATTTTTTTTATGTGCGTGTGTTTATATATTATGTAGAATTGTAAAAATAAAGATATAACTAAAGTATGTTGTTCTCTGCTAAATGTTTTAACTCTTTATAATATGGTTAGTCAGTAGAAAAGAAAAAAATATTTTTTGACAAATTTTATCTCAATAGAATTGTAGAACTGGAATGAAACTTGGAAACCTTATTTTAAAACTAATAAGTATGCTCATATCACATCATATTTCATTTATTTTTTATTTTTTTAATAACATTTACGATACTAAAGGGCTATCGTATCCTAATGTTATCAAGGTGTAGTTCTCCTACAAAACAGCTCGGATGTATGTATAATGCATTATATATTTTTAAATCACACCAGTATATCTCTGTGTAGCTACTATTATATGTAGCTACATATAGAAACGAGATAATAAAGAATAAGCAAATAATACTCTGTGGGTACGTACGGAATGTATTGGATATAAAATGCCGCATATCAAAATAACGAAAAAAAAACTATGATTCTACAAATCTATTAGAAGCTTGGCACAGTGGCTTGCCGTTTGTGGTGCGTAAGAAGCATGTTGGCGTTTATAAACTGATTATGGAAAAATCAAAATAGAATTCATTTCAATTGAAAAGCATATTGTTAATAAATCGTATTGGAAAACCATATTGATACATAATCACGAATCCATTCTGTCTCTGTGTACAAAATTTCACTGAAATCACAATCTAAACCATCGGAGTGATAGTGCAGCTTGTCTAACAAAGTATTATATTCCCCAGGGTACCAGGGTACCAGGGTACGCTGGGGGATTCTTGGTGGATACAAAAGGGCAGAACCTATCTAACGTCCTAATTTGAAAATGGTACGTCATGCTACGGTTTTATAAGCAAAATTAATAACAAAAATTTCAAAAATATCATCCATATTGAAAAATATTTACTACTCTATTTACACATTCAATAATTTGAAATAAATTAAAATATGTATATAATAATAATAACCAATCCTGCATTGAAGACGTCAAATTTCCCTAAATTACCAAGTATCCAAAATATTTATTCTAAAGGGTGTTCAAAATTGAGGTATCGTTTTAATTTTAATAAAAAAAGACTTTTTTTTAAAAATACATATTAAATATATTTTTATTTTAATTTATTACAAATAGGTTGCGGTTAATAATGAAAAATTATGTCGGCCAAGTGCCCCCCCCCCCCTACTGGCTCCACAGGCTACCAATCTTTTACCAAAATTCTGAATCATGTTGAAAAAACTGTTGTCAATGGTTGAAATCTGCTCGATAATGTTGTTTTTAAGCTCTTGAATTGTTGTGGCATTATTGCTGTACACTTTCGATTTCAGAAAACCCCACAAAAAAATCCAACGGTGTCAAATCGCACGATCTTGGTGGCCAATTCACTCCTCCTCTACGAGAAATAATGCGATCTTCGAACTTTTCCTTCAAAAGATCCATTGTTTCTCTTGCTGTGTGGCACAGCTAAGTTGGTTATTAGAAAGCTATATTTTTAAAAAAGCTCTTACAATGACCAGTTTGCTCTTTTCAATAACCAACAAGAGATTTTTATTTGCTAGTTTTGCTTTATTGTTGTTTTAATGTTATAGAAAAACAGCTTTTCTCTTGTTAAAAAATATTGGTATTTTTCTATTGTACATATATAATAACTCTGTTTGTTTAAGGTGTGTTATGATTATCAGACTTCTTAAAACAAATGATACGAGTTTTTTTTATCTGTCCAATAAGTCTGATGAAAAATGTTATGAAAATGCATACCATTAGTTTGTTCATACAAAATAGCATGCGATTATTTTTTTTATTATCACACATTGTACTATTTTCCATCAGACAAAGAACCACTTAATTTTTTTAATAAAAAGTCTGATAATGTAAACATCCTTTTACATCTGTCATGCAATTTACTTATTATTTTGTTGTTTTTTTTTTTTTTTTTTTTTTCTTCTCATTCCTTTTGTGATTTCGCGGGCAAGGAGGAGGAATCATGAAATAAATATTATTTGTATTTTAAAAATTTTTTAAAACTCTTTCTGTAAAACTTCTTTCCCTTTTTTGGATTTTATGGGTTGTATAGTTTATTTTTAGCTAATGTGCTAAATTCTGTCTGTTTGTTTTAAAAGTCTTTATATAAATTTATAAATACGGATTGTTGAAGTTGTTTCTTTTCAATTCAAAGGAGTAGGTGTGTTCAATTATATAATGTGGGTCTCTATTGCTTTATTCAAATTTTTATCTCCAATTGAACATGAACATTTTTTTTTTTAAATTTAAAGAATTAAAATATATAAAGTAAGCCACGACGGACTCGACGGACGGACGCGTAAGTTCAATCGATTTGAACATGCAACGGAGGACATGTATGAAATATATTTTTTATAAATTGACCAAATTGAAATATAAAACCATTGTTCAAAAAAAAGAAAATTAACAGAAATTAGCATAAAAGTTAATTTGAATTTGCCAGATCAAAATTTCTAATGTTCTTCTTGTCCATCCTTCGAAAAAAAACTAAAAGACAATTATTTCATAAAAAAGACATAATTATATTAAAAAAAATTTATGACATTCTATGTATAAAATTTTATATGGACATAAAACGACGTTTAGAACAACCAGATAGAATTTAGCAAATAATTCAAAAAAGTTTTAAAAAATAGTTTTTAAGATTTTTTAAAATATAAAAATTTATTTCCTGCATCCCTCCACCTTGCCCTGAAATCAGCAAAAGTCATGAAATAGATAAAATAAAAAGTAAATTGAATCGCACACTATGTCAATTTTTTAAAATTGTTAAAAATTTCACGTATTTTAGGACATCAATAATGTATTTTTTTTATATAATTCCAAATTTTGACTGAAACTGCTGAACAAAAATTTTATGGAGACAAACTAAATTAAAATCTATAATATGTACTTTAAAAATGCCCAGAAAAAAATTACAACTTAACTCATATTTTTAGAATTCAAGTCCAACGCAACATACATCGAACTCCAAATACTTATAGTAAAATATTTTTTTAAAAAAATTCTAAAACTGAAATTCAAATATTATTTTTCTGTTTTCTGTTAAAAAAAATAGAAAATTCTTGATAATTCTAAATAAATATTTTTTATATCGCTGAGAGAATTTTTTTCTTTTTTTTTATATTCTCTAACAAATTTAAAAAAAAATGTTTTTTTCAATTTCATATTGAAAAAAAAGCTTTCATAATTTGTTGAAAAATCCATCCTATATTACGCGGTTTTAGAACACTATCCTACATCTTATAGTGATTATCTTTGTTATTAAAAAGCTACATTTTTTAAAATTTAAAAATGGCACTTTGTTATTTGGTGGAAGACGGATTTGTCAGGGACATTTATTGTGAAATTGAAAAAAAAAATCTAAATTTTATATGGATTTCATATGGATTTCCTAATTGTGAAAAAATATTTCACATTTTAGGGGAATCTTAATGTCCCAATTCCTAAAATACACCGGAATTCGAAAATTTTCATAATAAATTCATATTTTATAATATCGTATAAATTTAAAGAAAAACATTTGGATGTAACAATTTAAAATAAAAAGTATTATTAAAATTTAGTTTTTGTAAAAAATAAATATTAGATAATTTAAAGACATTTTACATGGGAATTTATTAAAATATTTTTAAAATTTTATTTTTTCAGCAATTATATTAAATGTTCGCACAAATAAGGAGTTTCATCGACCGTCACAAACGGAAGTTTGTCGTTACTGGTTTTGTAATAGGAGGCACGGTTCTAACTGTTCAGTATATACAGCGTAAATTTATAGACCTACAAAATCAAAAATCACAGCAGTTTTTAGAACGAAGCAGGAGAATGCACCATTTTGAATCTACAGAACGGACTTGTAATCAAGCAATTGTAGGAATTAGTAGAAAACTTTGTGATCATATAATAAAGATTATTAACACTAATGATATACTTAATGAATTGAAAAATCTACAAGAAAATAAAGTTGAACTATGGAATGAACTGAAAATAGTTTGTTTTACGAGGTTAACAACATTTGTTTATGCAACGTCTATTCTGGTTATAACATTAAGAGTTCAACTAAATCTTCTTGGTGGATATTTATATAAAGACACGGCCGCATCTGTAAATATAAAAGTATCTGAGGAAATCCGCCAGGTTTACTTTTCATTAATTCAGCATTTTTTGAGCGATGGGCTATTTAAATTAATAGAACTAATTGATAAAAAAGTGCGCGAAATAATGAAATCTTATTCATTAACGCAAAATTTCACATTAGCCGATATAGAACAGGTATTTTGGGCATTACAAACATCAATTAACAGTAATTTTAAAGATGCAAACAATCGAATTGCAAAGTATGTTTTCCCCCCAAAAAATAATTTTAAGCACAATGTTTTCAGAAACTATGGATATGTTAGAAAGTGAAGAAGTTACTACACTTTTTTTAAATAATGTAAGCAACGGCTATTCAGTTGTTGTAGACAATATTGCGGAATATTTTACAGAAACGAATCAGCTTTCTAGCATTATTAAATCAGGTGATAAATCGCATAATAAAAGTATTGTATACATAAATCAAATCAAAATTCCGCTGGCTAGGTTGATTCCAATCGTAAATGGATTAACATCTAAATGTTTTGACACTAAAACAAAACCACAAAATTTAGCAACTGCACTCTCAACATATTACTTAATTTCAGATCATATTAAAATATTGGGTGCAAATGTTTATGAAGTTTTTAGTGGATAATATATTCTGTCTAATTAATAATTATATTTTTTTTATGTGCGTGTGTTTATATATTATGTAGAATTGTAAAAATAAAGATATAACTAAAGTATGTTGTTCTCTTTTATGCTAAATGTTTTAACTCTTTATAATATGGTTAGTCAGTAGAAAAGAAAAAAATATTTTTTGACAAATTTTATCTCAATAGAATTGTAGAACTGGAATGAAACTTGGAAACCTTATTTTAAAACTAATAAGTATGCTCATATCACATCATATTTCATTTGTTTTTTATTTTTTTAATAACATTTACGATACTAAAGGGCTATCGTATCCTAATGTTATCAAGGTGTAGTTCTCCTACAAAACAGCTCGGATGTATGTATAATGCATTATATATTTTTAAATCACACCAGTATATCTCTGTGTAGCTACTATTATATGTAGCTACATATAGAAACGAGATAATAAAGAATAAGCAAATAATACTCTGTGGGTACGTACGGAATGTATTGGATATAAAATGCCGCATATCAAAATAACGAAAAAAAAACTATGATTCTACAAATCTATTAGAAGCTTGGCACAGTGGCTTGCCGTTTGTGGTGCGTAAGAAGCATGTTGGCGTTTATAAACTGATTATGGAAAAATCAAAATATAATTCATTTCAATTGAAAAGCATATTGTTAATAAATCGTATTGGAAAACCATATTGATACATAATCACGAATCCATTCTGTCTCTGTGTACAAAATTTCACTGAAATCACAATCTAAACCATCGGAGTGATAGTGCAGCTTGTCTAACAAAGTATTATATTCCCCAGGGTACCAGGGTACCAGGGTACGCTGGGGGATTCTTGGTGGATACAAAAGGGCAGAACCTATCTAACGTCCTAATTTGAAAATGGTACGTCATGCTACGGTTTTATAAGCCAAATTAATAACAAAAATTTCAAAAATATCATCCATATTGAAAAATATTTACTACTCTATTTACACATTCAATAATTTGAAATAAATTAAAATATGTATATAATAATAATAACCAATCCTGCATTGAAGACGTCAAATTTCCCTAAATTACCAAGTATCCAAAATATTTATTCTAAAGGGTGTTCAAAATTGAGGTATCGTTTTAATTTTAATAAAAAAAGACTTTTTTTTTAAAATACATATTAAATATATTTTTATTTTAATTTATTACAAATAGGTTCCGGTTAATAATGAAAAATTATGTCGGCCAAGTGCCCCCCCCCCCCTACTGGCTCCACAGGCTACCAATCTTTTACCAAAATTCTGAATCATGTTGAAAAAACTGTTGTCAATGGTTGAAATCTGCTCGATAATGTTGTTTTTAAGCTCTTGAATTGTTGTGGCATTATTGCTGTACACTTTCGATTTCAGAAAACCCCACAAAAAAATCCAACGGTGTCAAATCGCACGATCTTGGTGGCCAATTCACTCCTCCTCTACGAGAAATAATGCGATCTTCGAACTTTTCCTTCAAAAGATCCATTGTTTAAAACCATTGTTCAAAAAAAAGAAAATTAACAGAAATTAGCATAAAAGTTAATTTGAATTTGCCAGATCAAAATTTCTAATGTTCTTCTTGTCCATCCTTCGAAAAAAAACTAAAAGACAATTATTTCATAAAAAAGACATAATTATATTAAAAAAAATTTATGACATTCTATGTATAAAATTTTATATGGACATAAAACGACTTTTAGAACAACCAGATAGAATTTAGCAAATAATTCAAAAAAGTTTTAAAAAATAGTTTTTAAGATTTTTTAAAATATAAAAATTTATTTCCTGCATCCCTCCACCTTGCCCTGAAATCAGCAAAAGTCATGAAATAGATAAAATAAAAAGTAAATTGAATCGCACACTATGTCAATTTTTTAAAATTGTTAAAAATTTCACGTATTTTAGGACATCAATAATGTATTTTTTTTATATAATTCCAAATTTTGACTGAAACTGCTGAACAAAAATTTTATGGAGACAAACTAAATTAAAATCTATAATATGTACTTTAAAAATGCCCAGAAAAAAATTACAACTTAACTCATATTTTTAGAATTCAAGTCCAACGCAACATACATCGAACTCCAAATACTTATAGTAAAATATTTTTTTAAAAAAATTCTAAAACTGAAATTCAAATATTATTTTTCTGTTTTCTGTTAAAAAAAATAGAAAATTCTTGATAATTCTAAATAAATATTTTTTATATCGCTGAGAGAATTTTTTTCTTTTTTTTTATATTCTCTAACAAATTTAAAAAAAAATGTTTTTTTCAATTTCATATTGAAAAAAAAGCTTTCATAATTTGTTGAAAAATCCATCCTATATTACGCGGTTTTAGAACACTATCCTACATCTTATAGTGATTATCTTTGTTATTAAAAAAGCTATATTTTTTAAAATTTAAAAATGGCACTTTGTTATTTGGTGGAGAGACGGATTTGTCAGGGACATTTATTGTGAAATTGAAAAAAAAAATCTAAATTTTATATGGATTTCATATGGATTTCATAATTGTGAAAAAATATTTCACATTTTAGGGGAATCTTAATGTCCCAATTCCTAAAATACACCGGAATTCGAAAATTTTCATAATAAATTCATATTTTAATATCGTATAAATTTAAAGAAAAACATTTGGATGTAACAATTTAAAATAAAAAGTATTATTAAAATTTAGTTTTTGTAAAAAATAAATATTAGATAATTTAAAGACATTTTACATGGGAATTTATTAAAATATTTTTAAAATTTTATTTTTTCAGCAATTATATTAAATGTTCGCACAAATAAGGAGTTTCATCGACCGTCACAAACGGAAGTTTGTCGTTACTGGTTTTGTAATAGGAGGCACGGTTCTAACTGTTCAGTATATACAGCGTAAATTTATAGACCTACAAAATCAAAAATCACAGCAGTTTTTAGAACGAAGCAGGAGAATGCACCATTTTGAATCTACAGAACGGACTTGTAATCAAGCAATTGTAGGAATTAGTAGAAAACTTTGTGATCATATAATAAAGATTATTAACACTAATGATATACTTAATGAATTGAAAAATCTACAAGAAAATAAAGTTGAACTATGGAATGAACTGAAAATAGTTTGTTTTACGAGGTTAACAACATTAGTTTATGCAACGTCTATTCTGGTTATAACATTAAGAGTTCAACTAAATCTTCTTGGTGGATATTTATATAAAGACACGGCCGCATCTGTAAATATAAAAGTATCTGAGGAAATCCGCCAGGTTTACTTTTCATTAATTCAGCATTTTTTGAGCGATGGGCTATTTAAATTAATAGAACTAATTGATAAAAAAGTGCGCGAAATAATGAAATCTTATTCATTAACGCAAAATTTCACATTAGCCGATATAGAACAGGTATTTTGGGCATTACAAACATCAATTAACAGTAATTTTAAAGATGCAAACAATCGAATTGCAAAGTATGTTTTCCCCCAAAAAAATAATGGTAGCAGCATTTTAAGCACAATGTTTTCAGAAACTATGGATATGTTAGAAAGTGAAGAAGTTACTACACTTTTTTTAAATAATGTAAGCAACGGCTATTCAGTTGTTGTAGACAATATTGCGGAATATTTTACAGAAACGAATCAGCTTTCTAGCATTATTAAATCAGGTGATAAATCGCATAATAAAAGTATTGTATACATAAATCAAATCAAAATTCCGCTGGCTAGGTTGATTCCAATCGTAAATGGATTAACATCTAAATGTTTTGACACTAAAACAAAACCACAAAATTTAGCAACTGCACTCTCAACATATTACTTAATTTCAGATCATATTAAAATATTGGGTGCAAATGTTTATGAAGTTTTTAGTGGATAATATATTCTGTCTAATTAATAATTATATTTTTTTTATGTGCGTGTGTTTATATATTATGTAGAATTGTAAAAATAAAGATATAACTAAAGTATGTTGTTCTCTTTTATGCTAAATGTTTTAACTCTTTATAATATGGTTAGTCAGTAGAAAAGAAAAAAATATTTTTTGACAAATTTTATCTCAATAGAATTGTAGAACTGGAATGAAACTTGGAAACCTTATTTTAAAACTAATAAGTATGCTCATATCACATCATATTTCATTTATTTTTTATTTTTTTAATAACATTTACGATACTAAAGGGCTATCGTATCCTAATGTTATCAAGGTGTAGTTCTCCTACAAAACAGCTCGGATGTATGTATAATGCATTATATATTTTTAAATCACACCAGTATATCTCTGTGTAGCTACTATTATATGTAGCTACATATAGAAACGAGATAATAAAGAATAAGCAAATAATACTCTGTGGGTACGTACGGAATGTATTGGATATAAAATGCCGCATATCAAAATAACGAAAAAAAAACTATGATTCTACAAATCTATTAGAAGCTTGGCACAGTGGCTTGCCGTTTGTGGTGCGTAAGAAGCATGTTGGCGTTTATAAACTGATTATGGAAAAATCAAAATAGAATTCATTTCAATTGAAAAGCATATTGTTAATAAATCGTATTGGAAAACCATATTGATACATAATCACGAATCCATTCTGTCTCTGTGTACAAAATTTCACTGAAATCACAATCTAAACCATCGGAGTGATAGTGCAGCTTGTCTAACAAAGTATTATATTCCCCAGGGTACCAGGGTACCAGGGTACGCTGGGGGATTCTTGGTGGATACAAAAGGGCAGAACCTATCTAACGTCCTAATTTGAAAATGGTACGTCATGCTACGGTTTTATAAGCAAAATTAATAACAAAAATTTCAAAAATATCATCCATATTGAAAAATATTTACTACTCTATTTACACATTCAATAATTTGAAATAAATTAAAATATGTATATAATAATAATAACCAATCCTGCATTGAAGACGTCAAATTTCCCTAAATTACCAAGTATCCAAAATATTTATTCTAAAGGGTGTTCAAAATTGAGGTATCGTTTTAATTTTAATAAAAAAAGACTTTTTTTTTAAAATACATATTAAATATATTTTTATTTTAATTTATTACAAATAGGTTGCGGTTAATAATGAAAAATTATGTCGGCCAAGTGCCCCCCCCTACTGGCTCCACAGGCTACCAATCTTTTACCAAAATTCTGAATCATGTTGAAAAAACTGTTGTCAATGGTTGAAATCTGCTCGATAATGTTGTTTTTAAGCTCTTGAATTGTTGTGGCATTATTGCTGTACACTTTCGATTTCAGAAAACCCCACAAAAAAATCCAACGGTGTCAAATCGCACGATCTTGGTGGCCAATTCACTCCTCCTCTACGAGAAATAATGCGATCTTCGAACTTTTCCTTCAAAAGATCCATTGTTTCTCTTGCTGTGTGGCACAGCTAAGTTGGTTATTAGAAAGCTATATTTTTAAAAAAGCTCTTACAATGACCAGTTTGCTCTTTTCAATAACCAACAAGAGATTTTTATTTGCTAGTTTTGCTTTATTGTTGTTTTAATGTTATAGAAAAACAGCTTTTCTCTTGTTAAAAAATATTGGTATTTTTCTATTGTACATATATAATAACTCTGTTTGTTTAAGGTGTGTTATGATTATCAGACTTCTTAAAACAAATGATACGAGTTTTTTTTATCTGTCCAATAAGTCTGATGAAAAATGTTATGAAAATGCATACCATTAGTTTGTTCATACAAAATAGCATGCGATTATTTTTTTTATTATCACACATTGTACTATTTTCCATCAGACAAAGAACCACTTAATTTTTTTAATAAAAAGTCTGATAATGTAAACATCCTTTTACATCTGTCATGCAATTTACTTATTATTTTGTTGTTTTTTTTTATTTTTTTTTCTTCTCATTCCTTTTGTGATTTCGCGGGCAAGGAGGAGGAATCATGAAATAAATATTATTTGTATTTTAAAAATTTTTTAAAACTCTTTCTGTAAAACTTCTTTCCCTTTTTTGGATTTTATGGGTTGTATAGTTTATTTTTAGCTAATGTGCTAAATTCTGTCTGTTTGTTTTAAAAGTCTTTATATAAATTTATAAATACGGATTGTTGAAGTTGTTTCTTTTCAATTCAAAGGAGTAGGTGTGTTCAATTATATAATGTGGGTTTCTATTGCTTTATTCAAATTTTTATCTCCAATTGAACATGAACATTTTTTTTTTAAATTTAAAGAATTAAAATAAGCCACGACGGACTCGACGGACGGACGCGTAAGTTCAATCGATTTGAACATGCAACGGAGGACATGTATGAAATATATTTTTTATAAATTGACCAAATTGAAATATAAAACCATTGTTCAAAAAAAAGAAAATTAACAGAAATTAGCATAAAAGTTAATTTGAATTTGCCAGATCAAAATTTCTAATGTTCTTCTTGTCCATCCTTCGAAAAAAAACTAAAAGAAAATTATTTCATAAATAAGACATAATTATATTAAAACAAATTTATGACATTCTATGTATAAAATTTTATATGGACATAAAACGACTTTTAGAACAACCAGATAGAATTTAGCAAATAATTCAAAAAAGTTTTAAAAAATAGTTTTTAAGATTTTTTAAAATATAAAAATTTATTTCCTGCATCCCTCCACCTTGCCCTGAAATCAGCAAAAGTCATGAAATAGATAAAATAAAAAGTAAATTGAATCGCACACTATGTCAATTTTTTAAAATTGTTAAAAATTTCACGTATTTTAGGACATCAATAATGTATTTCTTTTATATAATTCCAAATTTTGACTGAAACTGCTGAACAAAAATTTTATGGAGACAAACTAAATTAAAATCTATAATATGTACTTTAAAAATGCCCAGAAAAAAATTACAACTTAACTCATACTTTTAGAATTCAAGTCCAACGCAACATACATCGAACTCCAAATACTTATAGTAAAATATTTTTTTAAAAAAATTCTAAAACTGAAATTCAAATATTATTTTTCTGTTTTCTGTTAAAAAAAATAGAAAATTCTTGATAATTCTGTTCCCTCTGTCTCAACCCTCAAATACCCGTTTCTAAATAAATATTTTTTATATCGCTGAGAGAATTTTTTTTTTTTTTTTATATTCTCTAACAAATTTTTAAAAAAATGTTTTTTTCAATTTCATATTGAAAAAAAAGCTTTCATAATTTGTTGAAAAATCCATCCTATATTACGCGGTTTTAGAACACTATCCTTCATCTTATAGTGGTTATCTTTGTTATTAAAAAAGCTACATTTTTTAAAATTTAAAAATGGCACTTTGTTATTTGGTGGAAGACGGATTTGTCAGGGACATTTATTGTGAAATTGAAAAAAAAAATCTAAATTTTATATGGATTTCCTAATTGTGAAAAAATATTTCACATTTTAGGGGAATCTTAATGTCCCAATTCCTAAAATACACCGGAATTCGAAAATTTTCATAATATAATTCATATTTTATAATATCGTATAAATTTAAAGAAAAACATTTGGATGTAACAAAAAATAAAAAGTATTATTAAAATTTAGTTTTTGTAAAAAATTAATATTAGATAATTTAAAGACATTTTACATGGGAATTTATTAAAATATTTTTTAAATTTTATTTTTTCAGCAATTATATTAAATGTTCGCACAAATATGGAGTTTCATCGACCGTCACAAACGGAAGTTTGTCGTTACTGGTTTTGTAATAGGAGGCACGGTTCTAACTGTTCAGTATATACAGCGTAAATTTATAGACCTACAAAATCAAAAATCACAGCAGTTTTTAGAACGAAGCAGGAGAATGCACCATTTTGAATCTACAGAACGGACTTGTAATCAAGCAATTGTAGGAATTAGTAGAAAATTTTGTGATCATATAATAAAGATTATTAACACTAATGATATACTTAATGAATTGAAAAATCTACCAGAAAATAAAGTTGAACTATGGAATGAACTGAAAATAGTTTGTTTTACGAGGTTAACAACATTTGTTTATGCAACGTCTATGCTGGTTATAACATTAAGAGTTCAACTAAATCTTCTTGGTGGATATTTATATAAAGACACGGCCGCATCTGTAAATATAAAAGTATCTGAGGAAATCCGCCAGGTTTACTTTTCATTAATTCACCATTTTTTGAGCGATGGGCTATTTAAATTAATAGAACTAATTGATAAAAAAGTGCGCGAAATAATGAAATCTTATTCATTAACGCAAAATTTCACATTAGCCGATATAGAACAGGTATTTTGGGCATTACAAACATCAATTAACAGTAATTTTAAAGATGCAAACAATCGAATTGCAAAGTATGTTTTCCCCCAAAAAAATAATGGTAGCAGCATTTTAAGCACAATGTTTTCAGAAACTATGGATGTGTTAGAAAGTGAAGAAGTTACTACACTTTTTTTAAATAATGTAAGCAACGGCTATTCAGTTGTTGTAGACAATATTGCGGAATATTTTACAGAAACGAATCAGCTTTCTAGCATTATTAAATCAGGTGATAAATCGCATAATAAAAGTATTGTATACATAAATCAAATCAAAATTCCGCTGGCTAGGTTGATTCAAATCGTAAATGGATTAACATCTAAATGTTTTGACACTAAAACAAAGCCACAAAATTTAGCAACTGCACTCTCAACATATTACTTAATTTCAGATCATATTAAAATATTGGGTGCAAATGTTTATGAAGTTTTTAGTGGATAATATATTCTGTCTAATTAATAATTATATTTTTTTTATGTGCGTGTGTTTATATATTATGTAGAATTGTAAAAATAAAGATATAACTAAAGTATGTTGTTCTCTTTTATGCTAAATGTTTTAACTCTTTATAATATGGTTAGTCAGTAGAAAAGAAAAAAATATTTTTTGACAAATTTTATCTCAATAGAATTGTAGAACTGGAATGAAACTTGGAAACCTTATTTTAAAACTAATAAGTATGCTCATATCACATAATATTTCATTTTTTTTTTTTTTTTTTAATAACATTTACGATACTAAAGGGCTATCGTATCCTAATGTTATCAAGGTGTAGTTCTCCTACAAAACAGCTCGGATGTATGTATAATGCATTATATATTTTTAAATCACACCAGTATATCTCTGTGTAGCTACTATTATATGTAGCTACATATAGAAACGAGATAATAAAGAATAAGCAAATAATACTCTGTGGGTACGTACGGAATGTATTGGATATAAAATGCCGCATATCAAAATAACGAAAAAAAACTATGATTCTACAAATCTATTAGAAGCTGGGCACAGTGGCTTGCCGTTTGTGGTGCGTAAGAAGCATGTTGGCGTTTATAAACTGATTATGGAAAAATCAAAATAGAATTCATTTCAATTGAAAAGCATATTGTTAATAAATCGTATTGGAAAACCATATTGATACATAATCACGAATCCATTCTGTCTCTGTGTACAAAATTTCACTGAAATCACAATCTAAACCATCGGAGTGATAGTGCAGCTTGTCTAACAAAGTATTATATTCCCCAGGGTACCAGGGTACCAGGGTACGCTGGGGGGATTCTTGGTGGATACAAAAGGGCAGAACCTATCTAACGTCCTAATTTGAAAATGGTACGTCATGCTACGGTTTTATAAGCAAAATTAATAACAAACATTTCAAAAATATCATCCATATTGAAAAATATTTACTACTCTATTTACACATTGAATAATTTGAAATAAATTAAAATATGTATATAATAATAATAACCAATCCTGCATTGAAGACGTCAAATTTCCCTAAATTACCAAGTAACCAAAATATTTATTCTAAAGGATGTTCAAAATTGAGGTATCGTTTTAATTTTAATAAAAAAAGACTTTTTTTTTAAAATACATATTAAATATATTTTTATTTTAATTTATTACAAATAGGTTCTGGTTAATAATGAAAAATTATGTCGGCCAAGTGCCCCCCCCCTACTGGCTCCACAGGCTACCAATCTTTTACCAAAATTCTGAATCATGTTGAAAAAACTGTTGTCAATGGTTGAAATCTGCTCGATAATGTTGTTTTTAAGCTCTTGAATTGTTGTGGCATTATTGCTGTACACTTTCGATTTCAGAAAACCCCACAAACAAAATCCAACGGTGTCAAATCGCACGATCTTGGTGGCCAATTCACTCCTCCTCTACGAGAAATAATGCGATCTTCGAACTTTTCCTTCAAAAGATCCATTATTTCTCTTGCTGTGTGGCACAGCTAAGTTGGTTATTAGAAAGCTATATTTTTAAAAAAGCTCTTACAATGACCAGTTTGCTCTTTTCAATAACCAACAAGAGATTTTTATTTGCTAGTTTTGCTTTATTGTTGTTTTAATGTTATAGAAAAACAGCTTATCTCTTGTTAAAAAATATTGATATTTTTCTATTGTACATATATAATAACTCTGTTTGTTTAAGGTGTGTTATGATTATCAGACTTCTTAAAACAAATGATACGAGTTTTTTTTATCTGTCCAAAAAGTCTGATGAAAAATGTTATGAAAATGCATACCATTAGTTTGTTCATACAAAATAGCATGCGATTATTTTTTTTATTATCACACATTGTACTATTTTCCATCAGACAAAGAACCACTTAATTTTTTTAATAAAAAGTCTGATAATGTAAACATCCTTTTACACCTGTCATGCAATTTACTTATTATTTTGTTGTTTTTTTTTTATTTTTTTTCTTCTCATTCCTTTTGTGATTTCGCGGGCAAGGAGGAGGGATCAGGAAATAAATATTATTTGTGTTTTAAAATTTTTTTAAAACTCTTTCTGTAAAACTTCTTTCCCTTTTTTGGATTTTATGGGTTGTATAGTTTATTTTTAGCTAATGTGCTAAATTCTGTCTGTTTGTTTTAAAAGTCTTTATATAAATTTATAAATACGGATTGTTGAAGTTGTTTCTTTTCAATTCAAAGGAGTAGGTGTGTTCAATTATATAATGTGGGTTTCTATTGCTTTATTCAAATTTTTATCTCCAATTGAACATGAACATTTTTTTTTTTAAATTTAAAGAATTAAAATATTTAAAGTAAGCCACGACGGACTCGACGGACGGACGCGTAAGTTCAATCGATTTGAACATGCAACGGAGGACATGTATGAAATATATTTTTTATAAATTGACCAAATTGAAATATAAAACCATTGTTCAAAAAAAAGAAAATTAACAGAAATTAGCATAAAAGTTAATTTGAATTTGCCAGATCAAAATTTCTAATGTTCTTCTTGTCCATCCTTCGAAAAAAAACTAAAAGACAATTATTTCATAAAAAAGACATAATTATATTAAAAAAAATTTATGACATTCTATGTATAAAATTTTATATGGACATAAAACGACTTTTAGAACAACCAGATAGAATTTAGCAAATAATTCAAAAAAGTTTTAAAAAATAGTTTTTAAGATTTTTTAAAATATAAAAATTTATTTCCTGCATCCCTCCACCTTGCCCTGAAATCAGCAAAAGTCATGAAATAGATAAAATAAAAAGTAAATTGAATCGCACACTATGTCAATTTTTTAAAATTGTTAAAAATTTCACGTATTTTAGAACATCAATAATGTATTTTTTTATATAATTCCAAATTTTGACTGAAACTGCTGAACAAAAATTTTATGGAGACAAACTAAATTAAAATCTATAATATGTACTTTAAAAATGCCCAGAAAAAAATTACAACTTAACTCATATTTTTAGAATTCAAGTCCAACGCAACATACATCGAACTCCAAATACTTATAGTAAAATATTTTTTTAAAAAAATTCTAAAACTGAAATTCAAATATTATTTTTCTGTTTTCTGTTAAAAAAAATAGAAAATTCTTGATAATTCTGTTCCCTCTGTCTCAACCCTCAAATACCCGTTTCTAAATAAATATTTTTTATATCGCTGAGAGAATTTTTTTTTTTTTTTTATATTCTCTAACAAATTTTTAAAAAAATGTTTTTTTCAATTTCATATTGAAAAAAAAGCTTTCATAATTTGTTGAAAAATCCATCCTATATTACGCGGTTTTAGAACACTATCCTACATCTTATAGTGATTATCTTTGTTATTAAAAAAGCTATATTTTTTAAAATTTAAAAATGGCACTTTGGGATTTGGTGGAGAGACGGATTTGTCAGGGACATTTATTGTGAAATTGAAAAAAAAATCTAAATTTTATATGGATTTCATATGGATTTCCTAATTGTGAAAAAATATTTCACATTTTAGGGGAATCTTAATGTCCCAATTCCTAAAATACACCGGAATTCGAAAATTTTCATAATATAATTCATATTTTATAATATCGTATAAATTTAAAGAAAAACATTTGGATGTAACAATTTAAAATAAAAAGTATTATTAAAATTTAGTTTTTGTAAAAAATAAATATTAGATAATTTAAAGACATTTTACATGGGAATTTATTAAAATATTTTTTAAATTTTATTTTTTCAGCAATTATATTAAATGTTCGCACAAATAAGGAGTTTCATCGACCGTCACAAACGGAAGTTTGTCGTTACTGGTTTTGTAATAGGAGGCACGGTTCTAACTGTTCAGTATATACAGCGTAAATTTACAGCGTAAAATCAAAAATCACAGCAGTTTTTAGAACGAAGCAGGAGAAAGCAGCATTTTGAATCTACAGAACGGACTTGTAATCAAGCAATTGTAGGAATTAGTAGAAAACTTTGTGATCAGATAATAAAGATTATTAACACTAATGATATACTTAATGAATTGAAAAATCTACCAGAAAATAAAGTTGAACTATGGAATGAACTGAAAATAGTTTGTTTTACGAGGTTAACAACATTTGTTTATGCAACGTC